>SDVV010000537.1:0-30982 GCA_016164225.1 Gammarus roeselii | reverse complement strand
ATGTCATGCATGCGGATGGTTCATGTGATAGCCAATAGTGCGCACTAATTCCAGTTCCTATACCTGTGTTGACATTGCTGTTCTCAGCAGCATACTGGCGCGCATGGCTGTGCTGGCCTCCCCCGGCTCTGCTGCTCCCCACTTGATGTGGACCTGCTGGAGGGGGCTGCAAAGGTAAGAGACAAAGGTAAGAGACCTGACAACTGAGTATGCTGAGCCCTTGGGAGGGCTGCTAAGGTACGAATCACCTCCCAGTAATAGTTCAGCAATTCTTTCCGGGCATTCAAGAATCCATTCAGCAAATCTTACATTCTGCAGTAAATCTTCACTTGGAGTTGATGCTTGATTTCCATCTTGTACGGATGAAAATTAAACTTATTTATCAACCATCCAAGGAAATGACAAGCATGAGGCTTCCATACCATTTTGAATAACACTCATTTTGTTTTTTTCCTAAACTAGCTATCTGCTAAACTAATTGGATGTTGTAACCGTGTGGCATGCAGGTTGGACAACAAGTGTCCACTTCAGAATTTAATTCACAGCCCAAATGAGTGGAAGCGCAATTAATGAGGATATGAAAGAATCTGTCTCTGAACCACCTATAATTAAGACAAAAAGCAATGGATGTACTAACAAACTTTATAACAAACTTGGAAGCTAAATTTTGGAGCACAGGTTAGGATGAAGGGAGCTGTAAGGGAATAAAAATAATAGAAAACATTAACAACCAGTTCACGGTCAGCTGAAGTGCTTCCTTTGGAGTTCCCGGGAGGAGTACTTAAATTTACGTTATTTTGCATTATATACTTAAATTGAATCTTGATTAATCTTATTTACCATGCCAGAACACCCCAAAGGCTAGCTAATAAAAATAAAAGTATAAAATAACTCATGGATGTAAATAGCTGAATATCTAGCAAAGCCTGATTCACGCATGTGAAAATAAAAGCAAGCAAAAGGGGAAATTAAGTACCAAAATAGGTAAATAAGGGCGATTGAAAGGAAGACTTTCCCCCAATGGCTTATCAATGTACGAAGCAAAACATACATGAGCCAAAGCACTGAATCAAGTAAAAGCAGTAACAGAACAGCAAATTAATGAAGAATAAGCAAAAATTATATTTAGCGTCCTAATGAATTATTCACTAAATGAGAAATTCTGCAAAGTAAATTTGTAACCAAATATATCAAAGCACAAAGAATATATCAAATAATAAGACAGAAACCATAAACCCCAAACATGCTTGATCAAGCAAATCTTTACGTAAACTGATGTAATACTTACTACCCAAATGCACCCCAAGTCATCTACAACTCACCCAGTGCAGTGGCCACTATACTCTCTTAGTCTGAAGGAAGTTTTAGTAGATTAGCAAGCACAAGCACTTTGGTAAATTAGCAAGCACAAGCAGTTAATCTGACCACTTGGCATAAGTTACAGTTGGCAAACAAATGTCAGCAAAGAACAGATGTAACTCATAAATAAAGGTATCACGTGCACGCAAATACAGTTTACATACTTATATACAGGAATATATATTAATTCACTCAAATGAGCATCAACCAGGGCAACCCATGCATAGGCAAAAGAATAGGTTGACCAGGGTAGCTGATAGCTTGGGATAACCAAAGCCACCCCTGGCAACAATGTTTTGTTGTTACAGCTATTTGCCAACAAGAGTGATATTTGTTGAGGTGAAACATCATTCCATTGTTTCTGAATGTGTTTGGGCTGAGGCTGTAATTGTACTTATACTTAATTAATTTATGAGCATTGCTGACTTGATGCTGCTCCTTCTGTGGTGTCTGGCCTGGAAACCAGAATGTGAATTTTGCCACCCCAGTAGTGGGCACTTGGGAATCCCTGTCCCCATATGAGGATGCTCAATATTATTTTCAAATTCATTAAGTAGCTATAGCCTATTAATTACTGTTGATTATTATGTAAATATATTGTACTGATTTTTTTTCTAATAATCATTGTTCATATCACTTATTTCTGGCATCATCAATTATATTTGTTATCTATCAAACTTTCATAGTGGTGGGGCATGGCTGTAGAGTAACTGCCATTTTGTGGGCAATCAAAAACAAAATAACAGAGATAGCTGCATTGGCCTCTTAGTAGGTATTGTTATAGCATTCCACTGGATTTATGATCTGATTGTATAGTGGCACCCAAGAACCCTGATACAGTATCAGGAAAGGAAAATTAAATAGGAACAGAGGTCTTGGAAATTCTAGAATTGAAAGACTATTCATTGAGAATGACCAGGATTTCCATTGCAATGCTAATTATTACAGTGGCAAGTGGGTTGGTAGAAGAGAAAATTCCAGGATCCCGTTTGGTTTCAAGTTCGAGGATAAGCACTCAACAACTGCTAAGAAGAAATGAAACTCTCTCCTAATAAAGCAATTATTAGTGAACAACCAAAAAGTACAAAACACATAATTTCATCAATAGGCCTGTCATCATTGAATTCAATTACTCAAGCAGCAAGTCCCTGTCAACTGATGAATGCAAGTATGACATCAACAACCTTTGCACAAGCTCTGATGCCCCGCTGCTCTGTGGATGTGGCAAGGAGGTTTTTTATTGTTTGATGCATTAGAATATGGAATGAGGTGCCTGCTGCTGTTGTTGAATTGTCTTTTATTTCTGCATTCAAGGCGGGATTTGCTAAGCTTTTAGGGAAAAAAATGTTGTAATGCTAGGTGTTTGTTTGGGCTTCCAGTCTTGTTGGTGGTTTTGTGGTGTGATGTATGTCCTGTTGCCTGTTTTTGATTAGTGTTATTATTATTCTTTTTTTTTGCTGTCTTAGATTTAGTTGTGGTT
This sequence comes from Gammarus roeselii, assembly GCA_016164225.1. Taxonomy (NCBI): domain Eukaryota; kingdom Metazoa; phylum Arthropoda; class Malacostraca; order Amphipoda; family Gammaridae; genus Gammarus; species Gammarus roeselii. The sequence goes on along the minus strand of SDVV010000537.1, from coordinate 28,143 downwards.
AGTGTTTTTTGTACAAGTGGCATTGGTTGTTTTCCTCAAGCCAATGGTGTGCATCCCTTCCAGCATCTTTCTGTTTGTTGTTCTACGGAGTCCTTGTAGGTGCTGGCGCACACGGCTGCACTTGCCTCTCTTGGCTTGATGCACCTGACTGTCGGTTATGCAGAGCCCTTTGGGAGGCTGCAAAGGTAAGAAATGCTGCCCCAAACAATGGTGACAACGCAAACACAAAACATGAACAGTAAGTTCCTAGGACAACAAAAATTATTCCTTCAACAGTGAATGATGAACACTGCAAGTTCCTCCGTCACTTGTGCACCTTGTCCAGTTGCCGTGACTGGTACAGCACCTGCTTACCTAACCAACACGTTACAGCCTAGGAAAAGGGCATTGTGTCATCACCAGCACTAACTCGTCAGAGCCCAAAGAGATTATACTTGAAAAAGGAGCAAGTAACTAGACAGGTGCCCAGAGAAAAATACATGTGGAATAAGAATCACCTGTATGTGAGGTTACACATGTAGTAATCCACAGACAACATCTCAAGATTAGTTCAGTGCATGTCAAGGGATTACACTTGTATGTTTAAGTTTTGACCTCAATCGTTGGGACCTAGCTATCACAAAAGTGCATCACCAACCCTGATCTGAGGACACAATTTGTGAAAACATATAAATGAAATCAGCTCCCCATCATGCAGTAGTTCAGGTACTTGAGAGCACCACTTTGCATTAACTGACACTAGTAAGGGAACGTTCGTGTGTGATAATTTTGATGATTGAGTGACCAGGCCCTCCAGTATCCTTTTAGCTCTGCATGTTGAACACGCAACCAGCGATGCATCAAGCTGTAGATAATTTTCCGTTTGGGGTGATTGTGGTTACCATGGTGCCAAATCAATGTCCTCTATACTGTTAACCTTCCACGGAGTAGGTAAATAAACGTGGCTGTCAGTTCTCAGTCCATGCGCGTCAGTGACCAGTGTCACAGCTCCCATCTATCTCCATGTCAAGAGCACTAGTTGAGTGGTGCTCCAGGCTAGGGTCATGGTTAGCTCTGCTCTAGGAACCAACAAGGCTCACAAATGGTTGATACCCAAGCCGTACTTTAGGTGTTGCCTCGAAGCAGACGCCACAGCTGCCCCATGCTAGGAGCCCCTGTAAAAAATCCAGCTACTCAGTTTTGTGGTTTTATATTATTTTTAATTTCTCTGCTAGGATCATGTTGTCAATTAAGAAGATGTTACATGGCACATAAGCATGAGATTCAAGCACAAACACATTAAAAGTGGCATGAATAAATATGATGTGTTGACACACAGTGATAGTTCTCAAGAAAGTTTGGGTATATAGTAAAATTAATTGCATAAACTACATGCTGGTTAGGTTACAGTAAAGGTGACTGAGGCAAGTGTCTTGGTAAACAAGAAATCAGAAGGCTAGAGATGCACTAGCAGCCTGCAGGGCTGGCCAAGATCCGCTCTGCTCAGTAGCTACCAACTTGAAAGAAGCAACACATGGTTACTTCAGAACCAAGCAGTGGCCATAAATTATATTGCTAGATATATGCCTGCTTTGGTATGTTATATTGTTTTTGATTGCTGCTCCTACAGAGATGGTGGTGGCACCCATTGGCATAGGGTCTGTAGGCCACAGCATTTCTCACTTGGCAAGGCATGAAGGTGATAACGTATCGAGTAACTGCAATGCAATTATTATAGGATCTCACCTTTGTATCTCACCTCTTAAGTTTGAAGCTGAACTGAAAATAGTTTTTGTCACTGCCCTTATCTTGAATACTGAAAATAGCTCTGTGTGACTTTTCTTGAGTGTAAGGCACCATATTAACTTGTCTTGTATTGTATGCTATCTATATATATTTACACAACAGAACAAAAGTGTATATAAATGAACAGCAAAAAGAGGTGTAGCGGCAAACAAAAAGAGAAGAAAGCGCCAAGCCAAAAGTGTAAAGCTCAGCTCAGAGCAAAAAGCAACCCACCCTGTAGGAGATACAAAACAGGGGACATAAATAGTGAGGAATTATCACACAAATCTAGGTATAAAGGTATACTATTATTTATATAAAAGTTGTCGTACAGTTTTAACAACCTATGGAACGCATTTAAACGCTGAAGGGCAAAATTAGCCGCATCTAAGTATGAGATTATAATATCAGACAAGTATCACACCGAGTGTTTGATTGCTGTTCTAATCAGGCTCACCTCCTCCCAAGCAGCTCTTCTATGCAATGTGAGGTCCTAAACAATGTACCCCTGCACTCCTAAAATAATATGGGCGGGCCTTGTTTATGTATATGAAGTGATCCTCCAATAAGGGAATCACTCTAAATTTTGGCCCCTCCCAAAAGAGGCGTGGTGTCCTAATACTTTGACCTTATTGGCAAACTTACAATTAAGGTTAAAAAAATTTTTGGCTCCTCCCATCCCTTGTTACAATTTAAGATAACACTGAGCTTAACATTACCCTTCTACGTTATTGGATACGGGCTACACAATGCTGAATTGTCAAGTTTAACAGGATGTCCAAATGGCACTACACTTGTCAACGTCTCCTGGTCATGCAATGCCACATGGGGACCACCTGTTTTTCTAAATGTACTGTGGAGGGGAATCGAAAAATATGCAAGGCAAGGGATTTCTTTGTGTAACTCAAGCTAGGGTTAACAGGCCTAAGGCCTAGACTGTTTCTCGGGCATACACAACTCACTCTTTGTTGTAATGTTTGGTTAGCCCTTGAGTCCGATATATGTGCTAGCGGAGGCTGATCATAAGTGTTTTCTTTGTCCAGCAACTCATGGCTACCTAATTTCCATTAGTTTTAGCACCAATGAATCACTAAGCCTATTTTCTGCCCTGAATTGTATATCAACCCAACCCTCGTTTTATGCTGATCAGGCTGCAGGAGGCAGAGAGCATTCTGGTGGAGGGACTGGTGAGTTCCAGCAACACCGGTGCTGGTGGCGTGTCCATGCAGCTCGCCACGCTGCCCTGTAACTCCAGACTGGTCGTCCTCATGCAGGAAACTGCTATGACAGGGTAAGGATACATGCTATCCCCAACCTAGTTTGTTCCTTCATAATAAGCAGAGAGAAATCATGACTTGTTCACAAGTGGAAATCAAGTAGTACAAATCATTTAAGGGATGAATGTGGCCTGATCATTTGGAGGAATGTGGCCTGATCAATGAGAAGAAAGTGACCTGATCAATGAGAGGAAAGTTCCTGATCAATGGGAGGAATGTGACCTGATCAATCTGAGGAATGTGACCTGATCAATGAGAGGAATGTGACATGATCAATGAGAGGAATGTGACGTGATCAATGAGAGGAATGTGACGTGATCAATGAGAGGAATGTGACGTGATCAATAAAAGGAATGTGACAAGATCAATGAGAGGAATGTGACGTGATCAATGAGAGGAATGTGACGTGATCAATGGGAGGAATGGGACTTGATCAATGGGAGGAATGGGACTTGATCAATGGGAGGAATGTGACCTGATCAATGGGAGGAATGTGACCTGATCAATGGGAGGAATGTGACCTGATCAATGGGAGGAATGTGACCTGATCAATGGTAGGAATGTGACCTGATCAAGAGTAGGAATGTGACCTGATTAATGGGAGGAAGGAAACCTGATCAACGGAGGAATGTGACCTGATCAATGGAAGAAATATGACCTGATCAATGTGAGGAATATGACTTGATCAATAGGAGGAATATGACTTGATTTATTGGGCCTATATGACTTGATCAATGGGAAAAACGTGACTTGATCAATTGGTTAAATAAGATTTGAACAATGGGAGGAATCATAACTTGTATGTTGAGTATTTTTCCACTGTCTATACTCTTTTTTGGAAAAGATTACCTGCGGAAAGTGAGGTAAAGTGTTGGGCTCGCGAAGAGTGAAATGAAGGAGGTTTGTATGAGGTGGCAGTTGTCCTAACTGTGCTCTATGGAACTGAGACAGGGGTGAGGATTGATTTTTTTTGGTGCATTGCTTAGGGATGAGATCAATAATGACCTGGTTCAAATATTGCAGGAATGGTGAGGAAGTTAGAGTTCAAATGATGCAGGAATGGTGAGGAAATTGGATAATTGAAATAATGCATAAATTTTGAGGAAGTTGGAGAGTTCAAATAATGCATAAATGCACCTATGGCCATGTATACAAGCAAATGCAGCTAATATATCTACAGGTACAGCATTTTTGGATCCATGTCCCTGCATGCAAACTAACGAAGCCACTATCCCTCCAGGTACGGCGTACTCGGATCGTTTGCCCTTCGCCTGTTGGGGGACGTGTTCCGCCAGACACAGCGTCAGGCGCGGGCTTGCGCGGCCTACAGGGCGGCCCTTTCAATCAACCCCTTCTTGTACACCGTGTACGCGCACCTAATGGATAACTACACGGGTGAGGCGCGGTGGGGCGGAGGAACGGGGGATTAGATTCTGCTCATATAGGATGAACATTGGCAGGGGTTTGGTCAGGGGTGGAGACAGTTTCGTGCTAACATCGAATCAATTTGCAGCCTATGTGATTATTTCTTCAATATGTGGTTCAGCTTTTTGTAGAATTCTAAATTTTGGCAACAACTTTAGTGCCATGTCATGGATTTATCACAATACAACAAGCTATAGAACTAGATAGAATGGTTTGACATTTTCATAGTACATCATGATTGTTTTGTTGGTGATGATTTTCTCTACACATGTTCAAAAACAAGGACTGGGGTTTATCTTCCTCACTCTTGTTTAGCAATATTCCATGAATGGTGTACGAAATTATTACAAGTTTCTACTGTAAATTAGAAATTCTTGAAATGTAACTGCTTTACAATACTGTAATTTTTCACAGCTGACAAACTGGACAAGTCTCCCGGTTTGAACATGTCCTCATCCGGGGGAGGCAACAACAACAATAACAGCACCACTACCAACAACAACAGTCAGAGCAGCAACGGACGCTGCAGCCCCATCGACACTAACCCCGAGTCTGTGTTCACTCTGGACCGCCTGACCGACCTCAGCTGGTGCCACGGTAACACGCTCTGCTCTGTCATCAACAACGCAGACTGCGCCGCAGGGACGCACAGAGATAACAGTAAGGGTACAGCTATTGTATATTTCACACTAAGATGAGGTCCGCGTAGAAGGCCATCTAGTGACTTCATACTGCGTACATTAGGAATTTTTCTAAGCATATAGAGTATTGTTCTAATGTGTGTCGAGTTGAAAATGACAGTATTTAATACACTTGGACACATGGTCGTATTTTCCAAAATGGAGGGTGGCCTACTGCAAGCCGCTCCTAACACTCCTCTCATGCACTCACACACGTACTCAAATCAACACTTTGGTCTACACGCGGTCAGGACTCACACAGACCTTTTTAACCTCTCCATTCTATGCAACACCCAACATCTGGAAACGAGCTAAAAGCATACTCATTCAGAAACCCGCAAGACCAGCCTCATGCTGACTCATTTCTCTTTCAAATTCTTCGAACAGTTTGGGAGAGCCTTGTTCTAAACAAAATGATGTCTAGATCCCATACCACACGGTTTCAGGATACAACACTCCACAATCACGCTGTTCGTCATCCTCACACTGACCAAATATGAAGGCAGAACCCCAAAAAATAGCAAGCTCTCTGCTCCATTGGGTGTGCCATTTGCATTAGTAACGCCTTTGTCACAGTTCATAGACGCATTCTCCTAAACAAATACTCAACTCGCACACACATCCATCCAAACTACAAGAAGTGACTTTCTATTACATTCTGGCAGCTATGCGCACAGTCTTCATTACCAAGCCATCGCGAACACTATTTTCCCAATGGTTTTCCCCGGGCCTTCGTCCTATCGTTCATTCTTCTACGCCTTCATGCACAACCTGCCCGCACCAACACAACCCATCTCCTATATCACAGCTCATACACGGATGATATTACAATAATCACACAACACCCCAACGCAACCCATCACCTATATCACAGCTCATACACGGATGATCTTATGATCATCACACAACACAACCCATCACCTATATCACAGCTCATACGCGGATGATATTACAATAATCACACAACACCCCAACGCAACCCATCACCTATATCACAGCTCATACGCGGATGATATTACAATAATCACACAACACCCCAACGCAACCCATCACCTATATCACAGCTCATACACGGATGATCTTATAATCATCACACAACACAACCCATCACCTATATCACACCTCATACGCGGATGATATTACAATAATCACACAACACCCAAACGCAACCCATCACCTATATCACAGCTCATACACGGATGATCTTATGATCATCACACAATACAACCCATCACCTATATCACATCTCATAAACGGATGATCTTACAATCATCACACAACACCACCAACACAACCCAACCCATCACCTATATCACAGCTCACATACAGATGACCTTACACTATCACACAACACCACTAACACAAAAGCACAGCAACATACGTCCAGCAATATCAGAACTACTCAAAATCCAACGGCCGGACAACTGAATGAATGGGCCCGTAATCATGTCATCCCTCACATAATCAACACCAGGCAACAGTGTTACCCTCATGTTACTCTCCGCTGTCACTACGCCACAATCCTTGAAGGAACTTATTACAGGGAAGACATTCAAACCTCACTCAAAAATCAGTAGCGTGCACAGTCAAAATTAGAATGAACACACTGCGGGCTTTTACCACCTTCACTTTTGGACTTGCCATAGAATCAATCCCCCGGAATTCATGGTAATTCCAGGTGAGCAAGAGAAAACTAAAACTTATTGAGTTGTAATATTACCTGCAATGTGCAATAAATGCCCCAGGTACGGCCACGTCATCAAACATTGTATGCCAAATAGTCCCAGACGTGGTAGTAAATGCGCCGGCAAACACGGCAAAATGAATGCAAAACCTTTCATCATGAGTGACATCACTGTTGACATTACACCCCAAACACGAGACCGCAGCGGCACAATTCCAGCAATACCTGAACTCTCTCGAAGTGTGGCTGTAGAATAACAATGAGTCTCCGCAAGCAAGACCTCTCTCACATTATTGACATCAGACAACAGTGAACACTGCATCTAACCTCATGTCACGCTCAACAACTCCTATACCCCACAGTTGCACAACCACTATCCTTTGAGTAAATCCAAAAAGACATCAAGACACTGGAGGACGTTTAAACCTTACACTAACAACATCAGCACTAAAGCCAATTATAGTCTTAATGGGACCCGGCCTCTTGACACAACTACGTACGGAAACTCCAAGAATCACTTGGAAATGACGAAAGTGACACTGTCTTCCAAGTGGAAAGTGCGAGGCACAGATACAAGTACAGAACCCAGACCTAATCCCCAAGAAGAGAGACGGCCGACGGCAAGGCGCACTCTACACCCCCTCACACAACTCTGTTCATCTGCGCTAAAGGGTCCTACCGGAAGACCTCATAACGCACATTTTGGTTCATGAGTGCGATCCGAAGTCTGTGTCAGCAGTAAGGTCCCGACAGTGTAACTGGTTCCCCTGCCGCGTCATGGTGACAGTGTTCACTCCCGCCCACGACCATCCCGTTTTTCAACGAGATGCCAAAAGCGGGAAAGCACATCTGGGCAGAATAAAAGAAGAAATCGTTCACAACCGTTCTCCTTTCACACCTATTCAGTGCACTCTCTCCCGCTACCTCCCCACTCGTGTCTCTTTTCTTCCTAACGCCCGCTTCATACCATCCATCCACGCAAAATTCGGTCTACCTCTTGGCCTACGTCCACTCTCCTCCGCTTTCATCAACCGAACCATCTCAGAACGCACGAATCTACTGTAGTTTAGCTTCTTCACCATCGCCGGTCTAAATCGAGACGTCGTTATTGATCCTGTCTCTCAGCGTCCCTTCTGCCATGCCCCTCAAACTTCTCATCTCGAAAACATTCAACCTTCTCTTTTCTGCTCTCACCCCTCAAGTCTCAGCTCTATACAGCACAGTTGGGACAACTACATCCCCATACAACCCTCTCTTCGCTTCAATCTCGAACGTCCTACAGCTCATTACACTCTTCAGTGCACCCATTACTTCACACCCTTCTTTACTCCCGACTTCACCTCAGTTTTTACTAGTTAAGGCTTATCCACATGGGAACCCAGATACTTGAAACGCTGAACTTCCTCCAATAACTCTCCGTTTAGGAGGACACTAATTTTGCATGTATCGGCATTCATCGAGTATCTCATTACTTTACTTTCACCCACGTTATTGCGAAGCTTCCTTCTCTCACATACCAACACTCGCCTACACAGCTTCTCCTCAGAATTCACCTAAAGGGCCGTATCATCCGCAAACAGTAACTGGCTCAACTGCCAACTCCGCCCATTCGCTTCCAACAGCTCTAAGTCAAGACCCATTACACTCGCGTTCACCTCCATGACCACTCCATCCTTGCAGAGACTGAAAAACCAAGAAGACATAACGTAGCTTTGTCTAGGACCCACTTTCACTGTGATCCAATCACTCACCTCGCTCCCCACTCTGACGCATGCTCTGCTGCAAACATTGAAAGTCTGAACCGCTTTCAACAGATTTCCGTCCTCTCTTTACAAACGTCACACCCTCCGCAGCGCTTCCCTTTCGACCCTGTCATATACATATACAGACAGCAGGCCGAATCCCCCAAATTGGGTGTGGTTGACGGCAGGGCGCACCTCACACTCCTCTCATACGCTCACACAACTTAGTCTTTTGTCGCTAACGCGTCCGGCCGGGAGACATCGCAACACACCCTCCGGGTCATGAGTGAGGTCCGAGGTCAGTGTCGGCAGCAGGGCCTGACAGTATGACTGGTTTGGCTACCCATACCGAGTCATGATGACCTGGCCCTCCCCCGCCCACGGACAATGTTGACTCTTTGGAAACAACTAATCCAACCAGTCATTGACTATTGCTCTCCTCTTTGGATCCCACATAAACTGAAAAATCTGAATAGACTTGAAACAGTGCTAAGAAGCTTCACCTCTAAAATTACGGAGGTGAGAAAATTGACTATTATGACAGATTGAACGCCTTCAGGCTGTACTCAATTAAAAGACGTTTTGATATATTAATGGTTATTAACGTTTTGGGAGAAAGACTTGTGGCGGACATTACCAGGGAAAAGGTGCAGGAGGCGGTGGAAGTGATAAAAGCAGGGAAAGCCCCTGGTTTGGATGGCGTTGCGACCAAATGCCTGAAGAAGGGTGGAGTAACGATTGCGAATGGTTGGTTAGGTTACTGAACTTGTGTTTTGTGGCAGGCGTGGTACCGATTGAGGGGCGCAGTGCCTGCACTGTTCCGCTGTATGCTGCAACATAAGAGGTATCCGTCTGTTAAGTGGGGTTGGTAAGTTGTAAGGAAGAGTGCTGAGTAAAAGGATTAGAGACTGTACGGACTGCGCAACTGGAGAGGAACAGTGTGGTGTAGGAGTGGTGGAGGGCTTGCCGATCAGATATTTGCAGTGAGACAGGTCTGTGAGAAGTACCTTGCCAAAAGAAAGGATGTGTTCTGGGCCTTCATGGATCTGGAGAAGGCGTATGACAGGATTGACAGGAAAGCGCTGTGGAAGGTGTTGCGTTTGTATGGAGTGGGCGGACATTTGTTGAAAGCGGTGCAGAGTTTCTATGCTGATAGCCGAGCATGTGTCAGAGTGGGGAGTGAGGTGAGTGATAGGTTCACAGTGAAAGTGGGACTGAGACAAGGCTGCGTGATGTCTCCTTGGCTGTTCAACCTCTATATGGATGGAGTGGTCAGGGAGGTGAACGCGAGTGTGCTGGGTCGTGGCTTGGAACTGTTGAAAGCGAATGGGCGGAGTTGGCAGTTGAGCCAGTTGCTATTTGCTGATGATACGGCCCTGGTTGCGGATTCGGAGGAAGCTATTCAGGCCAGTGTCTGAGTTTGGTAGAGTGTGTGAGAGGAGGAAGCTTCGAGTGAACGTGGGTAAGAGTAAAATAATGAGATGCTCGAGGGCTGTCGACGCAAGCAAAATTAGTGTCACCTTAAATGGAGAGCTTTTGGAGGAAATTCAGTGTTTTAAGTATCAGGGCTCCCATGGGGAGATAACTGAACTAGTGGAAACTGAAGTGAAGGCGCGAGTGAAGGAGGGATGTAAAGTGTTGTGTGCACTGAAGAGTGTAATGAGCTGTAGGACGTTGGGGATGTAAGCAAATAGAAGGCTGTATGAGGGTGTTGTTGTCTCAACTGTGCTCTACGGAACTGAGGCCTGGAGGGTGAGAGCGGAAAAGAGAAGAAGTCTGAATGTTTTAGAGATGAAATGTTTGAGGAGCATGGCTGGAGTAAAGCTGAGAGACCGGATCACCAACGACGTGGTTCGAATCAGAACAGGGATGGTGAAGAAGTTGGAGGACCGAGTGGATTCGCGTGTTCCGAGATGGTTCGGGCACGTGGAGAGGATGGATGAAGGGAGATTGGTGAAAAGGGTGATGAATGCCGAGGAGAGTGGTCGCAGGCCTAGTGGTAGACCAAAGTTTGGGTGGATATATGGTGTGAAGCAGGCGTTGGGAAGGAGAGACATGAATGTGGAGGTGGCGAGAGAGCGTGCAATGAACAGGCGTGAGTGAAGAATGGTTGTGAATGGTTGATTTTGACGCTGCTCTGATGTGCTTTCCTGCCCTTGGCATCCCGCTGTCGGGATGGTCGTGGGTGGGTGGGGGGGGGCGGCCATTATGACACGGTGGGGGTAAACCAGTAAAAACTGTCGGGCCCTGCTGCTGAGGACGGATCCTCGGACTACACTCGTAACCCTGAGTGTTTGTTGAGGGGGTAGGCCGGACCCTTTAGCACAAAAGGGCTAAGTTGTGTGGGTGTGATGGTGTGAGGTGCGCCTTGCCGTCGGCCACCACCCTTTCTGGGGGATGCGGCCTAGTGTCTGTATCTGTGTGTTAACCTGCATTATCTCGCACAAGAGCAGAAACTTTATTCCTAAGTTATACAAAGCATTTGTAGGACCGATTTTCGAGTATTCTGCCCAACTCTGCTCTCCATATCTTGGAAAAGACGTTGTGGAATGTGAGTAGGTTCAATGATGAGAGACCAAACTTATCCCTTTGCTGCGGAACAAATCGTACCAAGACAGACTATGGGAACTCAACCTTTATTTGCTGGAGAAGCGTCGAGTCAGGTGATATGATCGAAGTGTGGGTGGTTATGAAGGGTAAGGAAAACGTTGGTCGAGTGAGCCTTCTCACTCTAGATGCGAACGCTGTGACCAGGAACAATTGATACCAAACGTTGGTAAGCGTTTCTCACTTCACATACAGAATTGTTGAGGAATGGAACAAACTTCCAATGGAAGTTGTAAACAGCTATACAATCAAAACGTTCAAATCACGGCTCGATAAATTCTACCAGAAGCGTCGTTAAATACCGTTTGGCATGACACTCTTCTTGTTCATATAATGCCGGGCACTGGCACGGTGAAAAAAGTGTCCGGTATTGGTACATACTCGTTACAAATCGTTGTCCAGCAATGATACCGGTCAGCATTGGTTTATTGAAGAATGAAACTGAGACAATGTCAAAGCAACATTGTTGGTCGGTGGCTTCCTCTTCAGGTGCTGATTTGAGTTGTTACGAGAATCATTAAATGCTGTGCCCTACTGCAACTTCTCCCTTTCTTGGTCTTTTAAATTACATGTTATTACACAGAAACGTGGTGCTCTACTTCAGAACTGATCTCTTCACTATCATAAGGCACCTAGTTTGGGGACTAAATGTATGGTGTTGACTTCTAACACTTGTACTGATACAAATAGCTACAGACTCTAGGCCGAATACCCCAGAAATGGGGGTGGCCGACGGCGAGGCGTACCTCACACCCTCATACGCTCACACTCACACAAGTCACAACTAAGCTCTTTTGTGCTAAAGGGTCCGGTCGGTAATCCCGCAACACACACTCTGGGTCATGAAGGTGGTCCAAGGATCCGTTGGCAGCAGCAGGGCCTGACAGTTTTCACTGGTTTATCCCCCCGCATCATGATGCCAGGCCCCCCACCCACGACCATCCCGACAACGTGATGCCAAGGGCGGGAAAGCACATCAGAGGAGCGTCAAAAATCAACCATTCACACCCATGCTCCACTCAGGCCTGTTCATTGCATGCTCTCTCGCTACTTTCGTATTCAAGATGTAGTAGGGCACATTTCCACCAATTGCTCCCCCCCCCAGCTCGTTACAATGAATACTGAATACAGCCTCACAAATCGCAACGGGCTGCACAAAGACTACACCTATTCTCACCTGCTTCAGGAAACTGAAGTACTTCTCGAACATCATTTTGATACGAGGGAGACACAAATTTTGAACAAGATAGGTAACCGGGCCCATCCCTGTCACCTCCTACTCAATTCGCGTCAAACCCACTAAAATATACAAAACCCACTTGCAGCACATTCTACAAACACGTCTTGCATAAACTGAGAGTCACTTCACGGCACTTGTCCTGTCTTGATCATTGAGCCAGCACAGTCCAACAGTCACTCACCGGAGGTGGACGTGGAGAAGTAGGGGTGGCCCATATGTGATTGGATTCTTCTGTCGAGGCTGAGGTGGGGGCATCGCACGGTCCTCCAGCCGCACCATTGGACGGGCACGCCTTTTCCAATCTGCGCCTGCGATGCCCGGGCACGCCGTCTTCGATCTGTGCCTGCCGTGCCGGGCACGGTCGATACCGTCGATGAATGACGTCATGGCATCTTGCCTTGCATTGCACCAGCAGGCCTAATCATATCTCGTCGGTGCGTGATCTATGGGCGCGCCCGCGATACGGTCGATGATGTCGTGCCTAGCATAGCATCAGCTGGCTCAATCATGATATCTTGTCGATGCATGATCTATGGGCATTTCGTCGGTGCGTGATCTATGGGCGCGCCCGCGAGACGGTCGATGACGTCATGGCGTCGTGCCTGTCATTGCATCAGTAGGCCCAATCGTGATATCTCGTCGGTGCGTGATCTGTGGGGGCGCCCGCAAGACGGTATGGGATTTCTCAGGGGTGTGGGTCTAATATACGGGCTTCCACTGGCTAGAGCTAAGCAACAACCACTGTCAGTGAGTGGTTGTTGCTTAGGTCCTCACTCTTCCTGCGGTAGAAGTAACACTGCTGGCGCACAGCCCGAAATCCCGGTGCGTATCTGGGCTTCCAAGCAGCGTTTCGGTCGTGGCTTCGCCACCCCCGAGGTTGCTTGGGCGAAGCAATTCCAACAATCAAATTGTAAGACCTTCAGTGAAATAGGGTCCAGCTGAACACACATACACACACTTTGGGTCAGGCCCGAGGCCTGAGATGGGTATTTTTTAGGATACGGACGCAAGGCCAAATTCACCACAACCGTGGTGGACGACAACAAACCGCACATCACACTCCTTTCATGTAGGCACACACACGAATCTTTACACTACGGTAAGTATTTCTCTGTTCGCAGGCATCCCCAACCATCCACCCAAGACGTGCCCCATTGTCCCCGCCAAGAGCACCTTCTCCGTCAGCAGCAGCAGTTCTAACGTTGGAGTCAACTCCTCCGTGCTCACGTTGTCCGGCAGCCGCATCAACACCGGCCACGGGATGGGAGGCGGTATGCACCAGATGACCACGCCCCTCGCTAACATGGTGAGGAGGGCAAAGAAACTTTGATTACGTAAAGTTATGAAGTAATTATTATCTAAAGACCGTCTTGGAACAATGAATAGCTGGGTATGTATCCAGCTAGTGGGATGCTAGCTGTATCTTTGACGATGTAGCGAGCATAGAGTGACGAATAAACACCGCACCTTTTAATGTGTACTGATGGTCACTCTAATCAAATGGTCGTGGTTAGCGTGCTATGTACAGCTGCTGGTTAGAAAAAACATGTAACTTTTTAAAGAATTTGTACTCATTTGTTATCACGAGGAAAAAAATATGATTATTTATTTCATATTCTTCACTATCCTTCTTCTGGGTTGAACAAATGCTGCGGTTTGGGTGTATATCACGTGATGACTGTCGGCAGGTGCTGAACTGCAGCCAGCTGTGCACTCCATTGGGCGTGGCCTTTAACCCCCTGAGCAACATCACCCCCACCCCCACGCTCCTCCCCCACAACGACCACCTCCGCCACTCGTCACCAGCAATTTTCCAGGTGAGGACGAGTATTGACGCTCTTAGCTTCGCTCGTCTCTTGTTGTGGAGTCTCGTTTGAAATCACAGTCACTGTAATGTAATAAACTCTAGTTTGTTGCTGTGGAGCTTGCCATGGTATGTGATATGTGAATGCGTGACTGATGAAAGTGTGGTGTGTACTTATAGCAAGCTGTTCATCAAGTTCAGAACTAATATCCTAACAAGAAAATTTGCTTTGGGTCTCACATTCTTAGAGCTAAAGTTCAAATGGTGATGCTGTGGATAGCAGTGTTTGATTTGATGTTTCAGGGTCTGCTTCCATTTCGCTGTCAGTAACCTGCTACCCCTTCATTTATTGATGCTCATTAACATGCACATCACCTCCCCTTCCACGCTTTTCAAATCCAGTTAGCAGTTCTTTGCTTCGTCCCTTGTAGCTACTTTGAAACTGTTTGTTCCTCATTATACTCTGAACACTGCCTCTATTCTGTTTACTGCCCTCCTCTTCTTCATCTACCCCCTAAGCAGCTGATTGGCTTACGGAGTGACGGCCCAACGGGTAGGGGGATAGCGTAAACTCCTAATTTCCTTTCTGACTCCTCTACTCTTCACCCGTCACTATCTTTCCTTCTTTATCCCTTCCTCTTTCCTTCTTTATCCCTTCCCTCTTTCCACTTTTATACTTCATTTTCCACGTTTGTTTTGCTAAGCACACTTATAAAGTATCTCATCTTGATCACGCTTCTCAGAACCAGTGTTGTGGTGGTAATTATACCTGGGTACATAACTATTTAACCCACCTTATTTTTAAGCCCAATGTTTTTTATGGTTATTTAAAAATCAATAAGTAAGTACTACAAAATGTACATATTTTATTTTTCATAAAAACATTGATTTCAGGGTTGCATATCATATTTCCCCTGATAAGAATCGTGCTACCGTAACCCCTGCGTGTCGTAAAATGCGACTTGAAGGGGCGCAGCGAACGGCCTAGGAATCTCGTTCTCTGTAGAACCCTTCCTCAAAGACGGCAAGACGAGCGGGGGGAAGGAGAGGCACACGCCTTTCCGAACCCTATTGTTATGGTCGCTGAATGTGCGTGGCTGTAGTAGGAATGAGGTAAAGAGGAGAGAGATTGGTGAGATGTTTGTGAGGAGGAAGTTTGATGTGTTGGCGCTGATTGAGACGAAATTTAAAGGTGAGGGCGAATTTGAGTTTGGTGTGGTTAAGTGGAAGAAAGTCTGGTGTGGAGGAAGGTTGGGCTCAAGAAGGTGTGGTCCTGATATTGAGTGATCGGTTGGCTCGTAGCGCTACCGAATGGAAGGAGGTGTCCTTGAGATTGATGTGGGTGAAAGTAAAGTTAGGCGTAGGAAGATAGGCATTTGTGAGTGCTTACGGACCTGTCAGCGAGAGAAGTGAAGAGGAGAGAAAGCAATTCTGGACTGACCTGAGTGAGTGTATTGAGAGATTTGGAGGTCATTTCAATGGAGTTGTACTGGGTGACCTTAATGCGAGAGTTGGAGATGTAGTGGTGGGAGAATGTGATAGGAAGGTATGGCATTCCCGGTAGAAATAACAGTGGGGAAAACCTGAAAGGTCTGTGTATGGAGCAGGAGTTGGTGGTCGGGAACAGTTTGTTCAAGAAGCGGGATATCTACAAGCACACATGAGTAAGGATGGCCCATGGTGCAATGGTGGAGAGAGCACTGATGGATTTTGTGCTGATATCGAGGCGAAGGGTGGGGAGGCTGTTGCATGTGCGGGTGTTTAGATGGGAGGGTGGAGGAGTATCTGACCATCTGTTGGTATAAGGTAGATAAAGAGTGGAGCAGAAGTGGAAGGGCTACAAACGAGTGGGAGGAGGAAGAGAGGTAGTGAAAGTGAGTGGACTGAATGTGAGAAGTAGAGCCTAGGAGTTCCAGCATGCGTTGAGAGAAGAATATGACAACGTGAGAGGACAGGACCTGAGAGATGTGGAAGAAGAATGGGAGACGTTAAAGGATGCGTTGCTGAGATGTGCGAAGAAGGTGTGTGGTGCGCGCCGTTTGGGCGGGTGCAGAAGGAACGGTTGCTAGTGGTGGAACGAGGGGTCGCAGGTGAAGTCGGTGGTGGCTTATGAAAGCTACAAAGAAAGGAGAAAAGAGGTGAAGCGAGTGGTGAGTGAAGCCAAAAGGAACGCTGATGCGAGGTGGGGCAGACTGTTGTGCCAGAATTTTGAGGAGATCTAAAGGATGTTCTGGAAGGAGGTGAAGAGGTTAAGAAAGGGAGAGACCGGAAAGGAGGAAGTGGTGAAAGATGAAAACGGCCAGTTGTTGTTGGAAAGTGGTGCTGTACGGAAGAGGTGGGCCGAGCATTTTGATGTGTTGTTGAATGTCGAGGATGACAGACAGGCTGACATCGTTGCTGTGGGTGGTGGGGCTTGGATGCCACGTTTGGGAGAAAGACTTGTGGTGGAAATTACCAGGGAAGAGGTGCACGAGGCGGTGGAGATGATGAAAGCAGGGAAAGGCCCTGGTTTGGATGGCGTTGTGACCGAGTGTCTGAAGAAGGGTGGAGTTAAGATTGTAGAAAGGTTGGTAAGGTTTCTGAACTTGTTTTGTGGCAGGCGTAGTACCGATTGAGTGGCGCAGTACCTGCATTGTTCCACTCTATAAGGATAAAGAAGATTGAAATGAATGCTCCAACTTGAGAGGTATCAGTTTGTTATGTGTGGTTGGTAAGTTGTACGGGAGAGTGCTGATCAAAAGGATTAGATACTGTACGGACTGCGTAATTGGAGAGGAACAGTGTGGCTTTCGGAGTGGTAGAGGGTGTGGTGTGCTGATCAGATTTTTGCAGTGAGACAGGTCCGTGAGAAGTACCTTGCCAAAGGAAAGGATGTATTCTGGGCCTTCGTGAATCTGGAGAAGGCATAAGACTGGATTGACAGGGAAGTGGTGTGGAGGGTGTCGCGTTTGAATGGAGTGGGCGGACATCTGTTGAAAGCGGTGCAATATTTCTATGTTGGCAGCCGAGCATGTGTCAGAGTGGGAAGCGAGGTGAGTGATTGGTTCACAGTGAAAGTGGGACTAAGACAAGGCTGCGTGATGTCCCCCTGGCTGTTCAACCTCTATATGGATGGAGTGGTCAGGGAGGTGAACGCGAGTGTGCTGGGTCGTGGCTTGTAACTGATGGAAGCGAATGGGCGGAGTTGGCAGTTGAGCCAGTTGCGTTTTGCTGATGATACGGCTCTGGTTGCGTATTTAGAGGAGAAGCTATGTAGGCTAGTGTCTGAGTTTGGTAGAATGTGTGAGAGTAGGAAGCTTCGAGTGAACTTTGGTAAGAGTAAAGTAATGAGATGCTCGAGAACTGTCGATGCGAGCAAAATTAGTGTCACCCTAAATGGAGAGCTCTTAGAGGAAGTCGAGTGTTTTAGATATCTGGGCTCCCATGTGGAGATAACTGAACTAGTGGAAACTGAAGTGGAGGCGCGAGTGAAGGAGTGGTGTAAAGTGTTGAGTGCACTGAAGAGTGTAATGAGCTGTAGGATGTTGGGTTTGGAAGCTAAGAGAGGGCTGTATGAGGGTGGTGTGGTTGGGGTGAATGGACGATTATTCATTTTATAGATCGTAACCTCTTAATTTTAGTATTTCTTAGTTCGTGGGCTCTATTATTTTTCTCTGTCCCTTTTCACTTGGATAACCTACAACCACCTGATGGATGTCGACATACGATCAAACGCGCCACATTGCTCTGTGGTCACCAAGTGGTTATCAGCGTGAAACACTTACCGATGGATTGCAACGCACTCGCGGCTGCCCGACGAGCGTTCATAAATCCCCCGTGCAACCTACAACGCCTACTCATGGACCCAACCTACCGTAGAAAGCTTCTTGCCTTCGGAAAACACACCGGACTATACGAAGCTGTCTAAATCCCTAACACCTGTGCAAGTGAGGTAGTCTCTCCACCCCATTACGCACAGAGATAACAATACATTTACGAAGGTAGGCGTTAACTCTTAGCTCTCCTGTACGCGCTAGTTTCGAACATGCCACAGTTGAAATATATACTGACTTTATCTTTATAAGACTAATATTTTCGCACGCAAGGCTGTGCGAACTTACATGAATCAATGACGGTCGCGCCCTACGGGGGAGCCTCTTGTGACTCACGTTGAGGCTCCGTTGGAAATGAGGCTCAAATCAAATCAATAAACTACTTCGTTCAAAAAGACACTGTATTCTTAAGTAATACAATGCATCTGTTAGACCGAATCTCGAGTATTTCGTTTAATTCTGGTCTCTATTTCATAGAAAAAACATTAAATTAGAGAAGATTCAACGTAGAGCTACCAAACTAATCCCTTAGCTGCGCAATAAATTGTACAAAGACAGACAACGTGAACTCAATCTTATTAATTACAGAAGCGTGTGTCTCAGGTGACATGATCGAGGTGTGGAAGATATGAAGGGTAAGGAAAACGTCGATCGAGTGAGCCATTTCACTCTTAATGCGAGCGGAGTGACTTGGAATAATAAATGCAAAATCGTTTGGAAACGTTTCTCACTCGACATCACGCGTAATTTCTGAACGTATAGTGCTGTCGAAGAATAGAACAAACTTCCAGTGGGGGTTTGAACTACATGAATCACCGTTAAATAGTTGATCCGTCCGGTTTTTTGAAGTTTTATAAACAGAAATGACACATGAAACTGTCTTAGACGTTCTACATCAGAACCAATCCTCTTACTTTCAAAAGGCAACCTAGTTTTGGCCAAAAATCCTTTTGATATCTTACACAGGTAAACAATCTGGCAGCTCCCTTCCAATGTTGCTCCCTCCTTGACCTTCTCACTGCGCATTGAACTCCTGACTGCTGATATTGGGCTGCCACATATCATGGTGGACCTTACTATCAAAAGAAACCAAGTTTGGGCGAAAAGTCCTGTTGTTGTCTTCATACACTTGTAAACACTTGTAAACACTCTCGTGAGATGCCATCCGCTTGAGCTATGTTTGTAGCTCATGCTGAGACTAATCACGCTGATAGCTTGCATATCCCTACTGATGTTTCAAAAGATGACGATGCTGTGGGCTGTACAGCGGTACTTCCCGGACGCGTTGTCGCTAGGAGACTCACGCCATCAGCGTCAGTCTCCACTGCTGAAAATTACCGACGCCCTCTTCCCATTCCAGATGTCAATATTTCAATTAATAGTGACTCGCTTGGCGCACTTCAGACCCTGGAGACCTTCAACAATTGCCACTCTGTTGTTCCGGCAAGTATGCGCTGGCTTGTACGATTATCCTCGATGAAGAACGTTTGTTTGTGCTGGGGTCCAACCTACGGTGGGGTTGCGCGGACAAAGCGGGAAAAAAAAGCTACTTACTCAGCAGAATAGCGTCCAATTACATGAGAAACTTTTACCCAGCAATTAAAAGAGCGAAAGTTTGGCGATGCTTTGCTTGCTTATATAGCGTGTTACAGCATAGCTGTCATTTGCTAGTCTTTTTATAACCCACGGCGTTTATGGGCTGGCCTTTTATCCGTGGAGAGACCGGCCAGAATGTCTCACTCGGGGTCAGGTAAGCTTCAACCTACAACCTTTAGCTTCCAATCGATGTTCATTGTGAGGAGAGACCTAAACGCTATTCACTTGGCCATCGAGCTTCATATACTTGTCATATACTTGCCAAATAAATGTAACATAGAATGGTCTGATGTTCCATGGGAATTTAATTGCGTACTATCATCGGTTTTCGATGATGGTTATCTTGGGTCTCGTCAAACAACTCACCTCGGCGGGCTGAGATCATTCTAAACCGATTAAGAATAGGATGCTGTAGACCAACGCACAGACATCTAATGAAGGTGTCGTAACCTCCATACGGCATGGACTGTCAAGTCCCCCTTGCAATAGCCCATGTCTAAACAGAATGCCCAATATGGACGGTATGTCGACGCACCTGCTTTCCCAGGAGACGACTTCTGCACTCTACTAATACGCTTCTTCTAATGCTTGCTGAGTTCTCTCAAGAGCATTTTTGTAAGTAGTACCTCTTCTCAGCTACCTTCGTGGAACCACCTCTTTGCCGAAATCTGTATCGTGAATTGATCACCCTTCATCTTACCTGCCGATAAAGCCCTCCATCACTGAGAATCATCGCGTCTTGGATCATTCTGAATAAAGCACTTTCTCGAATTCCCCCCACAATTGTAGTGATTTGAGCATCCCGTGAGCCAAAGCAATCCCGAAGGTGAGCGATCGCTTGCCGATGACCTGATGCGGCACTGGTTGCGGATTAAGTTGGGTTAGAGACCGTTGTTTTCCTCTGCCCACATGGGACCGCTGCTTCTTCTTCTACTTCCCTTTCCCAATCACTCTTCTGCCCACATAGGACCGCTGGTCTTGCTCATGGGTTCTCCAATTTGCTCTCATTTTCACTTTCGATCGGCAGTCCCAACTCCCACTGTTCCTGCTCCAATCCTCTCCTCAACTGATTCCAACCCTGACCGCAGGCTCCTCGCAAGAAACGCCCTCTGCTCGGGTCCTCCTGCTCTCCCTCCGCCGCTGTCGCTGTGTCGTCCATGCTCTCCCTCGCTCCACCCACTCTACACCTTGGTCACCACCGCCATCTCATGTCACCTCTCACGCCCAGCTTCGGAGTCCTGCCTCTCGACTTGACCGCGGCCAGTATCGTCACTCCTCCCGCCTCGTCCCACACGCCCGGCAACACGCTTACTGACGGGGGCATTAACAACCTTGCGCTGGCGTTTAGTCAGGGGGGTGGTACTAGCAATAACAATAACAGTAGTACAAACTTGGAGCTACAAACAGTGGCAGACACCACGACAGAGTTGATGAACTGCAGCTTCGCGAGCAGTGTGGACAACTCTGCGGGGGTGGCCGTGCTAAGTCCACTCGTCTTCAGCCCTCTTGACACCTCCTACAACCAGGCTCCCCCACCTCTGCCCCCCAAGGCTCCTTTCAATCTCGCCCGGCGGGTGCTGTGCCGTAGCAGCAGCAACAGCAACACCTCTTCAGCACCGTCCGTGCTGCCCATCAACGCCGGTGGCAGTGTGGTAACTAACTCCGGTGGCGGCAGTCCTGGCGTGAGTGGTGGCAGTAGCGGTGGTGCCGGCGGTGGGACGGTGATAGTGGCAGGCGGTGCGGTGGTGGCGAGCAGCAACCATCACCACAGCCCATCGTCAACACACACGAGCGTAAGAAGGTCTTCCAGGCTGTTTGGCTCCGCCAGCTCTGTGAAGGTAAGACCCGCGATTGTTCCTTTTGAGGATGTTATTTAGGCACCGGCTGCAGGCTCAGATAAGAAGACCTCTCAAATATCTTGACAAACATTTTTAGCCGTATCGGCTTCCATCTGTTGTCGCGGATACCGCGACCTTCGCACCGTCAGAACCCTCAATGCCCACCGACAAGTGCATGCTAGATAGAAAGGGAAGAGACCTCTAATGATGTAGTGTCAGCTCCCCTGTGATATGTAGCACACCATGCAGCTATTACGAAGCATCTGTAGACGATCTATTGCGCCGTTTATCCTCTATTTCCCCCTCAATTCTCCCACTACTCTAGATACCGCTTTCCCTCACCGCAGGAGAACAGCAAATCCCGTGCTTTCGTAGCCCCGAAGTCTCCAGTTCGGCGCAGCAAACCTCGCGCTCTGCGCCCCACGTCAACCTCCAGCGGCCCCGCCTCCACAGCCTCAACCCCCATCCCCTCCAGCCTTTCCTCCTCCACTCCCTCCACCACCACCACCAGCACCAACACCAGTCTCACGGAGCTCAACAACGCCCGCAACACCAACCCTTCCCTGGTGGGGGGCGGCCCTGGTGGTGAGAATATCATGCCTGGCGACGCCAACATCCTAATGCCTTCCAGTGGCGACAACAACAAAGGCTTCTCTTCCTCCGCCGTGTTGGCGACGGTCGACATCAAGCCCGCCATCAGTGTCCCACTGACTGCTCCGCCGTCACCGCCCCCTCCCGTCCCTCAGCCCGTCATCATGCTGAGTCAGGAGGAGCTGAGTAGACAGGCCCTCGTTATGCAGAAACAGGCAGCCGGTGAGGCTTTGGGTCACTCCAACTGAGACGCTCGTACACTGCTGCTGAGATGTTCGCTATTTCCAGTATTAGCTAGACATGGGATGTACGACAGCGAAAAATACCTAGTTGATGGTTTTATCATTCATACAGTACTTTTATAATCCTAAAAATTGACTTTATTGATAAACTGGTCCAAATTTCCCATCATTGCTGCAATGTAATTTTGCAAATTTTGCTAAGTAGGTGCGGACCTCATGCATTGGATCTCTGTCTTCTTTTGCCTTTGCGTCAGCACTGCTTCCAGTACGCTACTAACCCAACTGAGTATACCCAGAACCGAATCATGTATTCGATCAAACTCTGTCGATAACTATTGTGCCACTAATTGTTGATTTGATGCTTGGTGCTAGAAAGAAATGGACTATCCATCAATAAATCCCAGTCTCTCTAATCTAACCCGTTTCTGTACCCCAGAGGGTTTGATGGCATTGCTGCGCGGCATGGGGTCCGCATACCGCCTGCTGTCCCGGTACCAGTGCGCGGCGAGCGTAGAGGCGTGGCAAGCGCTGCCCCCACACCATGCCGATACGCCTTACGTGCTGCGATGTCTTGCTAAGGCCTACTTTCACTGCAACGACTTTCAGGCTAGCGCCAGGTAAATGCTCGGCGGTTTGTTGAACCTGCAGAGCAATCGCCAGGGGAGAGCTTTGAAGATTGTTGCACCTGCAGAGCAGCGCCAGGTAAGAGCGTTAAAGATTGTTGCACCTGCAGAGCGAGCACCAGGTGAGAGCTTTGAAGATTGTTCCACCTGAACAGCAGCGCCAGGTGAGAATTTGAAGATGTTCCACCTACAGAGCAGCGTTAGGTGAGATTTGGGCTGCTATTTACAAGTGTTGTCAAGTGTAAGAAGACATTAACAGGTATTTTTTCTCGAAATTAAATTGACATTTGATAATAATAAGATTAGTTCTGAAGAAGAATGTCTAAGAGAGCATCATGTGTTTGTGTATTTTTCATTTTAAAAGACCAAGAGAGGGAAAGGGTTAGTTGGAAACAGCATGTTACGATGATAGTCGAAACAACTCAAATCATCAACTGAAGAGAATACCACCGACCCAGTATGTTGATCGGAGATCGTCAGTTTCATTCCTCGTTAAAGCAAAGCTGACCGGTGTCATTGCTGGACACCAATTTGCACCTAGTAAGTACTAATGCCGGGCATAATTTTTACCGTGATAGTGCCAATGCCGGGCACTTTTAACCGTACGGCTGGCAATGCCGCACTCAATTTTTTAACTAATATACTGGTACTATACCGGAGACGCGTGCTACACCCGGAAGCTAAATAGCTACGGTTCTGGTAGAATTTGTCGAGCGGTGATTTGAACTATTCGATTCCATTGCTGTTCACAACATTAGCGGGAAGTTTGTTCCAATCCTTGACAACTCTATACTGAAGAAATTACACGTTATGTCGAACGCGAATCGCCTACCCAACAATTTTGTATACATTTTTCCTGGACACTCCGTTCGCATCTAGAGTGTGAGAAGGCTCGTTTGGGTGACGTTTTCTTTACCTTTCATAATTTTTCTCACTTTGATCGTGTCACCTCTGACTCAACGCTTCTCCAGCGAATAAAGCATTAGTTCACGTTGTCTGTCTTTGTACGCTTTATTGCGCAGCGAAGGGACAAGTTTGTAGCTCTCTGTTGAACCTTCTCTAATTTAATACGTATTTTCTAAGATATGGAGACCATAACTGGACTGAATGCCCGAGATGCGGTCTAACGAATAAAATTGTGTTATCTGATGATACTGTCTTCTTTTATACGAAAGAGTATGTGGTATTATACCCAGCTTTTTCTTTAATTTTTTAGAAGCATCGTTGCACTGCTTGCTGCATCTAAATCTTTATCAATGATGACACCAAGATCTCTCCCTTGTGACTCTTTTCGATGAAAGGAATCTGCTTTTTCCAGACATAGAATATTCGGGCATGGGGTTGTGATGTCCTATGTGCATAACTTTATATCTATCGACATTGAATTTCCTTCGCCAATTTTCTGACTGGGCGGTAGGTCACCTTATAAATGTCATGTGGTTTGTTACACCGACAGGGAATCATATAAGGTAATGGTTCTTCTTGCACAACACTGGACCGGATAGTTTTTGTAGCTGCTATATTTATTTACGATAATCTGGTGCGTTTTTTTAGTTCTTTCAAGTTCAAACGGTAACTTCTCCCCTGCGTTGTGTACTCTTCCAACTGTGTATTGTCTTCCGCTCTGGATGTGCTCCCCCGCCCGTGCTGCCCTTTAGTGCTCTATTGCCCCACAGGTACTTTCAGCGCGTGTGCTCGCTGGCCCCGCAGCTGGTGACGGACCTCGAGTACTACAGCACTGCGCTGTGGCATCTGCAAAGGGAGGTACAGCTGTCGGCTCTAGCTCAGGAGCTGCTGAATGTGACCCGCTTCCGCGCGGCTGGCTGGTGCGCCGTGGGTAACTGCTTCTCGCTGCAGAAGGAGCACGAGACGGCCATCAAGTTCTTCTCGAGAGCAGTGCAGGTGGAGCCCGAGTGCCCGTACGCATATACACTGCTGGGCCACGAGCACATTGCCACGGAGGAGCTAGAGCGGGCCCTCGGCTGCTACAGGACGGCTATCAGAATATGCCCGCGACACTACAATGCCTGGTAAGCCGGCAGGTCGACAGAGAAGGGAACTTGGCTGGTTTATCGGTCCTGCCTTATGAGTTGCTCTAATTCGCGGTCGTCTTTTCAACATCTGGAACTAAATTTCTCACCCTCCTCTGTGGCGGAGGGTATTGATATGCCTACCGTAACCTCTTACGCATCGTTAAGAGACTACAATTAGGGGCGAAGCACGGAGCTAGGGATCCCTCCCTTTGTAAATTCTTCATGCATAATAAACACACATAACAAACTAACTCGTAACACGGTTAAACAAGCAGGAGCAGGTCAGGCTGTGACTTCTCCTTATTGTTAGGGTCGCTAAATAAGCATGGTTGTTCTACAATTGCAGCAAAGAGAAAGTAGATTGGAGAGATGTTTGTCAGGAGGAAGTTCGATATGGTGGCGCTGAGTAAAACGAAGTTTAAAAGGTAGGGGCAATTGTGACTTAGGCGTGGAGCGGAATGAAGCCAAGCATGTAGGAAGGTTGAGCACGAGAAAGTGTTGTGTTGATATTGAGTGATCGGTTGACTAGTTGTTGTTGTTCAACCCTAGCTCCTCCTTCGGTTGAGGAGCCACAGCCGTCCCTCAGTCCAAAGCTCGGATACCCACACACATGTTCATGTTGGGAATGTTCCAGCTGGTGCTGACCCCACCCGCGATGCTGTCTTGCTGGTGTTCTCACAGAGCATATTACGGTGTGACATATTATGGTTGAACCTGCCGGGTGAGCATGACGTCATGACGTGCTCGACCGTGTCTAGTGAATCCCGGCAGGGGGAAGCGCATTTGTTCCCGTGCCAATTAATAATTTACCTTTGCAAAGAACCCTCTAGAAAGCATATGCTGGTCCCTTATTGGTGCTGGGACCTTGAACCGCACGTTTGTTAGCTTGCCTCAAATTTGGTCGTGTGAAGTAGATTAAAATCGGTTAAACTGGGCAAGATACCATCAAAACTGAGCCACCTTGGCCCCTGTCGTGAACCGGGGGTCCGATGAGGGTGAGGATCAAACCTCATTCAAGAGAGGCCTGCATCTCCTCCGGAATAACAAAGATTAGGATCCCAACAGCAAAGAATACCAGCCTCTCCAAGACGAACTGCGACACCTTAGCCGAAGACGACTGGACCTGTGACCACATCGCGGAGTTGACCAGAAGCGTGCACGATATCAAAGATTTACTAAACCAGGCCAGTTGTTGTAGGAAAGTGGTGATGTACGGAAACAGTGAGTCAAGTATTTTGATGTGTCGTTGAATGTCGAGGATGACAGAGAGGCTGACATTGTTGCTGTGGGTGGTAGTGCTCGGATGCCAGTTTTAAGGGAGAAACTTGTGGCGGACATTACCAGAAAAAAGGTGCAGGAGGCGGTGGAGGTGATTGCGCAATTGGAGAGGAACAGTGTAGCATTAGGAGTGGTAGAAGGAGTAGCAATCAGATTTTTGCGGTAAGGCAGGTCTGTAAGAAGTACCTTACAAAAGGAAAAAATGTGTTCTGAGCCTTCATGGATTTTAAAAAGGCCAGTGACAGGGTTGACAGGGAATAGATGTGGAGGAAGTTGCATTTGTATACAGTGTTGTTGTTATTGCTCAACCCAAACTCTCCCTGCGTTGGATGAGCTATGACCCGAGGCCCGGCGACCCGCTGACGTGTGCTTGTTGGGAGTGCTACAGCTGGTGAGAGGCCCTTTATTAGGCCTGCATCCTTGAGGTAGCTAATGCTGTCTCGCGGGCGCTCCCATAAATAACGCGCTCACGTGATTTTATGGGGGAGCCTGCCGGGTGCGGTGGCTGGGCGCGGCGTCATGACGTTCTCGACCATACCTGGTGAACCCCGGCACCGCAAGCAGCGATCAGAAGAGACATTTCCCAGTCTATATTGGTATGACGGTAGGGGCGTGTGGTGCCCGAACGGTAGTCTCGACAAGTGGACCCTGTCACCCCTGGGCGACCCCAACTATTCCACTTCAGCACAGGCGGGTGACTCTGCAGGACCGTGTTGGCTCTGTGTTCATCTAATGCAAGAGCTGTGAAGTGCGTGTATCTTTTTGTACATGGATGTGTAATCTGTAGGTTCAGAAATGGTCGTAAATAGAGAACCAATGTGTGTTGCCGGTGTGGTATGTAGGTGTCGTTTGGTTGACAGGGGTTCAGTAGATTGTGGCAGGGATGTGCCGGGTCTGAAATCTTGTTGAAGAATTGGGTCCCTCTCATATCGAGATGATGTTTGAGAGGGAGGACATTGGTTTCTGCATGCAATTGCGGAATGGGTGTGGTCTGTGTGCAGCTCGTTGTTGGTAGCCCCGGTTTCCACCTGTGGGTGTGGAAACCCCCTCCAGCGCACCGCCCAAAACCCTCGATACCCACCGACACGCTCGTGTTGAGACAAAGGGAGTTGAGAGACGAGAAATTGGTGGCCGGTTTAGTTGTGGGGTAGAATATTTTTGTTGCTATCTGAATCAACTTCGTGGTTTGTGTGGCAGTTAACAAATGGCCACCCGTGCGCTATAATTTTCAACTTGCAGCGTGTTCATGTCCGTCAGCCACACTGCAACGCACCTACCAGACGCGTGCAGGGATAACCTCATGTGGAACAGGAATGTTTTGTAGTGGAGAAATTATGAGGATTGTTAACTTGTCCATGAAAAGCAGTGCAGTGTATGTGTCGTGGCTCTGGTGTCTTGGAAGTGTCGGAGGGCCCGAAGGCTTGGCAGCGCACAGGCTGCGTCCACATCAACACCGCAGAGATGGCGCACAAGGCGCGATCCCCACCGGCGAGGATATGAAACAGATTGGGTTGAGGTACTTTCGCTGGGGCCGGAGCCCTAGACGCCGCCGCCGCAGGCAAGGCATCTTGATGGAGTTATACAGATACAGACACTAGGCCGCATCCCCCAGAAAGGGGGGTGGCCGACGGCAAGGCGCACCTCACACCCTCACACGCTCACATTCACACCACTTAGCCCTTTTGTGCTAAAGGGTCCGGCCGGTAGCCCCTCAATTTACACTCTGGGTCCCGAATGTACCGAGGAACCGTCGTCAGCAGCAGGGCCCACAGTTTTCACTGGTTTACCCCCGCCGCGTCATAATGGCCGGGCCCCCCCCACCCACGACCATCCCGACAGCGGGATGCCAAGGGCGGGAAAGCACATCAGAGCAGCGTCAAAATCAACCATTCACAACCATTCTCCAC
>SDVV010000536.1:0-30994 GCA_016164225.1 Gammarus roeselii | reverse complement strand
TACTGCTGAAAGATTCACAACTGATTTATCCAAACTTTAGTTTATCAGTCAATTGACTCTGTTTACAATCCAATCAATTTACTAGGACTAAATAAATTAACTATGATTTCCTTATTTATGTTTGAAGAACTATGACAGTAAACTTGTTAGTCTCCTAACATATTATCAATCACTGAGGTCAATGTTTATTGGTACAAGATATATCCATTCGTGATTTTTCATTTTTTGTCACCCTTACTGGATGTAATATTTTATATCCGGTTATATTTACGCCTATCTGGTTATTTATCAATTTTTCCCACAATTTGTTCCAACACCTAATTTTTTCATCACTGAGTAGGTAACACATTCAGATTTTGGATCACGACGGTGGTTAGAGGCAGACCACATGTGTAAGCACTGTCGTCCTACAGAATCTGCATCTAACCACCGTCGAGTGCATCCCCAACATTTTTGTTCCCATTGCAGGGTATGAAGTGGCCTTGCAGAAAAGAGCATCCCTAACATCCTTCTTCCCTATTGCAGGGTAAGTAGTGCCTCGATGAGTCTCCTGCTCTTACGGTGAGTACTGTGGATGCTAACAGCTCCTTCTCTGATATATGTTAGAATCAACTTAACACCTTCTAGGGGATTAATCAATCACTTTTACTGTTTTTCACCGTTTGATTCCTATATCCCTGCAATCAGATAGTTCGTATTTATGTTAACACACATGCTGTCATTTTCTTCTGATATTGTTGTTGATGCTCAACACCAAATTCTACTTCGATGGATGAGCCACAGCCAGCGCACAGCCTGAACCCCGGGAACCGACCGACATGTGCATGTTGGGATTGTTTCAGCAGGTTTAGGCAGTAACATTATGCCTACATTCCTGAGCAAGTTGATGCTGTCTCTCGGACGTTCCCACAAATCACGTACAGACGTGATATTATGCTCGAGCCAGCTGAGTGCAGCGGCTGGGGATGCCAGACGGGTGACCCTGCAGGACCGTGTTGACTCTGTGTTCACCCAATGCAAGAGCTGTGAAGTGTGTGTGTATCTGACTGTGCATAGATGAGTTGTCTGTAGGACGGGGAATGGTCGTGTGGAGAAAGCCGAAGTGTGCTGCCGGTAAGTTGTGTAGGGGACGTTTGGTTTAACATGGGTTCAATAGGTCGTAACAGGGATGTGTCTGATCTACAATCTTGTTAAAATATTTAGTCTTTATCATATCAAGACGATTTTTGAAAGGGAGGACCTTGGTTTCCTCTTGCAAGTAAGAAATGGGTGAGGTCTGTGCACAGGCCACGGCGGTGCGCAATGCCGTGTTCTGTATTCTTTGTAAGGAGTTAATGTGTGTGGGTGCAAGGGTCAGTGAACCAGGCGGTGTTTGTGTGAGAGGCGATGAGCCTATTGAATTGTTTGTTGTGTTTTAATCGATTCTTTGGAGCGCCCGTAGGTGTTTATGGAACGTGCCCGGGACACGTTCAGTCGTGGCCTGGCTTTAGTGCCGATGTCGTTTGAGGGAGATTTGAATGACATCCTCTTTTCATAAGTTACTCCAGGTTGTGGAAGTGGGACTGTGGGGTACGAGAGTGTTGTTAAGCGTGACATGAAGGTGAATGCGATGTTCACTGTTATCTAATGTTAATAATGTTAGGGAAGACTTGCTAGATGACACCGTCATTCTATTCTCCAGCAACCAGACTTCAAGAGCGTTCAGATAGTGCTGGAGGTGTGCAGCTGTGGTCTCGTGTTGTGGTGTCGTGTGTTTATTGCGAGGTCGTTCGCGTACGAGATGATGTAGGTCATGCATGAAGGCATTGAAAAAGGATGGATAGGACAGAGCCTTGTGGGACACCATTGGGGAAGTGGCGGGTACTGGATGGCTTGTTATTGTAGACAGTGAGTCCATGTTTACCCAAACTTTTTCTTGTAATTTGGAAAAAAAGTGTGTGCTGAGTATTTGTTTACGAGGGCGTGTCTTGGGATTGTGTCGAAGGCCTTACTTATATCAATGGCGCATACCAGGGTGCGTTGAGCTGGTTTCTTTTCGTTCAACCTTCTTGGATGGTCTGGGTGAGGATGGTGAGGAGTGAGGTTAAGGAGTGTTGAGTCATGAAACCGTGTTGTGTGGGAGAGAGTGCGATGTGAGCATTATTTTTTTGTTGAGGTGTTCGGCAAGATAGAATGGGTCAGTATGAGGCTGGATCTGTGGGAACTTTGTTGGGTTTCAGGATGGGCACGATATTCCTTTGTTTCCAAGTGATGTGTATTGTATTGTGTAGTATGGAAAAGTTAAAGATGTCTGTATGGGGGTCGACGGCGTGTGGACCTAGATGTTCGAGGTGAATGTATGATATGCCATCTGGGCCCGTTGCTGAGGAGTTTTTGGTCTGACGGATAGCGACTATGGTCATGGCTGGTGTAAATGGAGGATCAATGTTTCGGTCGATCTGTAATTTGTGTAACTGATTGAGTATCCTCTTATGTCTGGATGGTGTGGTATGTGGCAAGTGTTGGAACAGTGTTTGTTGAGTATGTCCGATTGTTGGTCTGATGGCATGGTGTGGGTGTTGGGTGGAGAGATGGCCTCATGTGTGTCTATGTGATTTGTGTTATTGTTGTTGAGGCTCCAAACGAGTCTCCATAACATTAATGACGAAGATCGGATGTTGGCGTTTGCTAGCTGATCCCGCCGCAGGTTCGTCTATTGCTCACAGATATCTGCATCGATTTCTGCGTTAAGGGTTTGCATCTGCGTGATTGGGTCATTGGTGGAGGGTAAGTTACGCTACTGAATTTTTCGCTTAATGTGGGCCAAGAGAGCTGGATTGAAGCCACAAACGAACCCGGCGAGTATGAGTTGTCTGTCTGCGTGGTTAAGTACTGTGGTGAAGAATTTCGAGGCCGTGTCGGTAGATGTGTATTTGGTGATGTCAAAGTTTTGTTGTGCGGTTTCTATTGATCTCTCCGAGCCGTATGTATGAGAAGCGGTTGTATATATACACATACACAAATAAATATAATCTCACTGCACGTATGTTGGAATGAAAACTCGGAAATTATGCATTTTTTGCAATAATTTTATAAAAGCGAAAAATTATAATGCTTTTTCCACTAATCATTTAACCCCATTTTGATATTTGTAACTGTACACAAACAGAGATTACTAATTAATTGTGAGTTATAAATTTTTACGGAGTGGAAATATATAGGTAAAAATCAATCTTGAAACATTTGGTTAATATTTTATGGTTATTTTTACCATTGAGGTAAGGCTGCTCATCTGTTGTTCGCCGGGGAAAGATCGCTTTTAATGCACTGATTTCTGGAGCAATCTATTAGGGGTCCATATCCCAAAGAGATAATTAATCTAACAGATGTGCGTTCTATCAAGACGCAGCACGTATTATTCCAAGCTTGAGATGCAGGTTATTTTATATCAAAGTCTTGGAAATATTTACTGCACGACACCTCTTTGACTGTTGAGTGTCACGTAAAAAACTACGTTCATTTAACTGTTTTTTTGTTCAGGACTAATCTCTTAACATAGGGTTGGATAATCATTACAACCACCAAAAATCTATTGCAATATGCAATGATTATTCATGGAACTGGTGGATTGTTCAATCCACTTGTTCCCATCCACCAACTAACTAAAACAACTAACGGCGCAGTTGCGAAAGAAAATTCGTTAACGATCAAGGATTATAAAATATATTCCATAACTTTTCGGTATATATATGAAACTGATAGAAATTAGGTTTATTGGACTCATTCGAAAGCTTCGACGAGACACAACATCACATGCAACAAGATTATACATTGAGTTAAATTCCAAGTGAGAAAAATATAATTTGCTTTACCTATGTATACCAACCATCAGCGAACTTTCTTTCGTGACTGTACATCCTGAGCGTCGTTTGTTCTGATGAAAGGAAAGACAACATCATTCTCAATCAATGGTCTCGCTATTGCATGTGAGGTGAAACAGTCAATAGACAGTTAAAATAGGCCATTGAACACGGGAATTGCTCTCTCTATATATCTTTATTTCTCATAGTGAGCTCTCATCTCTTTCAAGTCGTGGTGGTAGCGAGGGAGCGTTGGTTTGATCGGCGTCGCCGGAGAATGATTGTGAATAGATGTTGACGCTGCCCTGATGCTTTTTCCCGCTCGTGGCGTCTCGTAGAGAAACACGGTGAACGTGGGTGGGGTGGGTGGTTTTATCACGCGCCAGGAGTAAACCTGTGCTGCGGCCGCTGATCTCGTTCCCTCACCTATCTTCTAAACCAAATGTGTGTTGCAGGGAACTGGCCGGTCCTTTTAGTGCTAGAGAGCGAAGTATTGGTATTTATGTGAGTACATGAACGAAGTGTTAGGTGCGCATGGACATAGGCCAACCCCTTCTGGATGATTCCGTCTTTCTTCTACATCACAATATGTATCAAAATTTCGTATCACGATTCCACACCGCTTCATTGTTTGTTAGTTTTGTATTTGTTGTTCATAACGACAATTATAAATTCTACGGATCTTGATAGTTCGTTCGGTTTTTGTTTCACTACTAACGACTTTATCTGGCTCGTTCTTCTATACTGTGCACACTAAGGAATGTGGCAGTGGGGAGTTTGTTTTCCATTGGAATTTTGTGTGTGCATCTGTTTTTTTAACTGTTGTTTTGTGTTTTTTATCCGTAACGGGCACAGTAATTATATTTTTATCGTACAACTCAGGAAAAACGTCTTTTCTCCTGTCACTTTGCTTAGACAGTTAATAGCGCATTTGCCAAAATGGCACTCATGTGGTGCCATTTTTTTGCACCACTAACCCACTTCATAAAAACCTATTTGAAGTTAACTATTATTTGTCTCATCCTCTTTCCTACAGTTAAACGATGGAACTCTTCCATGACAACCAAAAGTTTCACCGCAAAGCACTACTGCGCTTGCAGCACAAGCGCCTGTACGAGACGTGCGTGCTTGAGAATAACTTAAAATACTCATCGTGCAAAAGCAATAACTGTCCAAGTAAGCCGAAAAATATTCATCAAATATTTTCATTAGTCTTCAATTTTCCTGCAGAACAAAAAGATATATACTTGTCACCCCCCGAGGAAGCGGATCCTTTCCTGTCAACTGATAGTCCCTTTTAACGCCAAAATTGCCTTTCCAGCTCCCCATTACACTAAAAAAGAACCACCGACATTTCGCGACTACCCACTCTCCACAGCACCGTCGTTGCCTGGAGCTCACTAGCCACTCAGTGCGTGGCCATTGCTGCAGGAAACGAGGTCATGCTGACAAGACGGCCAACAGGTTCTGTGTTCATGCCCCAAAATGGTTTCAGGAGACACATAAACGTTTTGGAACAGTCCTCATAGGCGAAGACCTCATGTCAAATGTACAACCGTCCGACCTCACACTCAAATGTGCTGTCTCTAAGATCACTGGACAAGATACTAAGGCATTTTTCAGAACCATTGAGAGGACTAAAATGTGTACAAAAATTATATTATAGTATTAACATACATCAAAGAATAATACACATATCGCACAAATAAAACATCGCAAAAATAGCCATGGCAATCATTGCAACAAATAGTGCTGTTAAAATATGTATGGCCAAAACCACCAAACTCGAGGTAATTAAATTAAGGCGTTGTTTTAGTAGTATATGCTCTACCGAGAGCTCCGTGTTACTCCAACCGGCAAATCTGGAGCAAACTCACATCCACACCTAAAACCAGCCCTAACGCTGCACAACATCCCTCTAGTATACGAAGAAACGATAAAGTTTCTGGGTCTTGTGTGGGACCCTAAACTCACGTGGCGACCCCACATCGCAGCCCTGGCGACCCGCTGCAAAAAGTCGACGGGACTTATCCAACCAGTAACATCCCTGAAGTTCGGTGCCGACATGGACACCGGAATGACGTTGTTCAGAGCAATAATACGATCGCGCATGGACTACGGAGCCGTTGTATACGGTTCAGCAGCGTATCACAACCGGCGCGTTCCGCTACACCCCAATCGAATCCCTTAACGTGCTCGCTAGCGAACTTCTACTTCCGCTCCGGCGAGACAAATTTCGCTACAATACTATTTTAAGACTCGAAGTCTAATCAACAACACGGCAATCACCCACATCACCAAAATATCTGATTGGCGCCTTTTCGCGGCCAAAAATAATACATGGCCACCGTTTTCCCTACGTGTGAACAACCGGCTGACCTCGCTGAACATCAATCGTAAAGCTGATAAGCCTTCATTCTCCTACCGAATTCTTCAAATTAACACACCAACACGGATGATCAACCCACCACCGGTCAACCTAGACTCGCAAGTGTACCCTAAAGCAACTTCTCCAACCAACGCGTCCCGGCAAGAATTCCTGAGACTACTTGAGGAAGAATATTTAGAGCACCGCCATATATACACTGACTGCTTCAAAACTGCGGACGGAGTGGGAGCCGCCGCTGTGTGCGGGACATCCCACTCTCAGCCACCCTCCCACAAGAAGCCTCCGTGTACTCTGCGGAGCTCCACGCACTCGAACTAGCCATCTCTATTGCCAAAACAGAGCGCTTCCCCAAATACGTCGTATTCTCAAACAGTCTGAGTCTCCTCACCCAGCTTAAGACACTGCACTACGAACATCCCGTTCTACGTAAAATGCAGCACAATCTCTTTGTGATGTCCGAGGCGGGTCAGGCGGTTGAATTCTGCTGGATCCCCGGGCACGCGGGAATACGAGGAAACGAACTTGCTAACTCGCTTGCTAAACTGGCATCTACTCACCAAGAACAATTTTTCGCAATACATTACCGGGACGGGTTCCCTATCATCAACTCCCATATAACATCCCGATGGGATGAAATGTGGCAACAGTGTACAAAAAATGCTTTCAGTCAAACCCTCAGTCAGAGAATGGGAAACAAAGTTCACCAACAGAAAAGACCAAGTGTTCGTCAACCGCTTGTGCACGGAACACACGTAGATAACTCACAACCACCAGATGGATGTCGACAAAGGACCAAACGCGCCAACTTGCTCCTGTTACCACCAAGTGACTATCAGCCTGAAACACTTACTGATGGATTGCAACGCACTCGCGGCAGCCCGACGAGCGTTCTTAAATCCCCGTGCAAATTACAAAGCCTACTCACTGACCCAACCTACCGTAAAAAGCTTGTCGCGTTCGGAAAACACACCGGACTAAGGAAAGCTGTCTAAACCATAAACACCTGTGCAAGTGAGACGGTCTCTTCACTCCATTACGCTCAGAGATGACAATACATTTACAAAGATACGCGTTAACTCTTTACTCTCTTGTACGCGCTAGTACGCGAATATGCCACAAATATAATATGTACTTGGTTTCATTTTGACAAGACTTATATTTTCGCAGGCCTTGCGAACTTACCGTTGAGGCTCCGGTGGAAATGAGACTCAAATCAAATCAAACAAGAGGAGCGATCAAGCCCCTGAACATTGTAGCGCGTTTTAATCTACCCGTGATTGAGCTGCTGTCGGCCTACTACTGTCACTAAGATCACAATATGCAGTCATTTAGGTAACATCACTTTCTTTTCATCCCTCCTTTACTTCAGCGTCCTCCTCTCCAACCGACATATGATCAGCCAACAATACACACTCACCGCTACTCACATCGTACCCAGCACCCTCAACTCCACGCACCCTTCATGCCCTGGCTATAAAACCCGCCCGCCTCAGAACTGAAAGATAGCGACAGTTGCTCTTTCAGGTACTACGATCCAAGACAAAGTACTATCCCACTAGGTTAATCATTCAATAACAAACACACGCACGCAAAACGCTCCTATCTTCACTCGTCCTGCTCCCATTTACGAGCCTATTAGTTAAAGTACAGCATTCTAAATATGCGAACCCAAGAAGCATGCCACCTTTCCCGAAAAAAAACTCGTTTCTTGCCCCTGCGCAATAGTCCATGTCGCAGCAATCCAGGTCAAACTAATTACACTTCAACCCTACGCCCCGCCCTCTGTTCCACACTTCGCTTGTAACGCGGCATACCCAATTAAACCCCGTTCACCACAAATCAACGTTCCGCCCAGCATCTAGGTCATTGCAAACCTAACTACACTGTTAATCCCCAACCCAATGCTCCAACCACCATTCTAGTCAGTGCATACCAAACCAAACCCCTTTAGTCCTGCGCACACCAAACTCAATCTATACGCCCCTACCCTACGCCATACCCACCATCAACTTCACTGCCCACCATACTACACTCATTGGACTCCAACCCTACCTTCCACCCATCACCCATGACACTGGTCGCCAAACTAACCCCTTTGGGACCCGACTTAAGCGTTACGCCCCTCACTCATATTGTGTTAGAGCCAACGGAACCCCGAACACCACAGCCCTACGCTCCAACCTTAGTTTCATGTAGTGACACCTTTAAAAAGCCATATGCACAGGACAAAACTTACGCTCCACCCATTGCCTCGGCAGTGACGCAACTAAACACATTGCACGCTGCTGTACGATGAACTCTTTGTCCCTATCGGTGTATAGCGATCAAACCCCAATACATCCCAACACTATACTAATCATCCAACAAATAACTCTCAATCTACGACTCAACACCATTCACGAACGAATTTCTCACTCACACATCGTCTAACATCAAACAACGTCCATATTATTTGTAGCTCTCTTTCCTATCATTGGAATTCGCTCCTAACTCAATAGAATACTGACGACAGTATTATCCCGCCTTCTCTTGATACACAACTTTCACATCCTTATCACCATGTTGCACCGCACACAGCTGACCACTACAACCCCAAGACATAACACCAATACATAACACTGCTATCCCTTCAATTCAGGTCAACCTTCATTCCAATCAGCCTCATTTGTTAGCATCAAAGTCCTTCCACCCCCTGTTTCCGGAGCCTTGGAGGCATTGTTCAAATGGTCATTTAACCGGATGAGAGACACGGAGTTCTCGCAACAGCAATAATGCCTCCAAGCCTCTCTACACGACTAGACAAGCTTGTGGTGAGCGGTTAACAGTCCCTACCATGCACGCCATTAGGCGGGCGTATAGTAGTAGTATAAAGGGATACAAGACGGCCATCGAGGCAGTTTTATCGGTGGGCGTACGAACGTGCGACCTTTGGGCGACCATGTTGGCGGAGGGTAGCGCGGGTGGAGCCTAACGGGCGAAGGCGGGGCGGCGCGACGGAAATGGTCTTATCAGCCGGACAGATGGATAGCTTATATATGTTTATAGTTAGTTTTAGGTTATATATTTACATAAGCGGTATTAGCATTTCAATGCTTGGGTATATTGTATTGCAACTTCGTTGCATGTCATGCTGCATATATGTTTCCAATGCTGTATCCTCTGAATGTTTAGGGGGGTACTGACAACATACATTTATAGTATTTTTTTATTTATGATAACAGTTATATAATAATTTACATGCTGTATTAAAGGTCAAGACTCCACACATATTCTTCTTGCACGAATGTTGATTTTCGGACACGTTCATGATGAATGTTACAACACTGGTATCATTTCTACGTCATTCGCTATTAATCAATTTACACGTGGCATAGATTCAATTAGTTTCTTGTTATTTTCTTCGATGGCTTCATCTACAGCATTCCCCACGATTTTCTCTTCGTTTGATATATATGCAGTCATATTATGACCGAATGTCACATCACACGTGATTTGTTTATATATGTACGAGCTTATTTGTAGATCGATTAAAAATAATATGATCAGCAATGTTATAATTACAGTTATGGTATATATCCTTAGAAGATGTTTTGAAAAACGTGATATCTCCATGCTTGCTAATATTTCAATGATTTATTTAGAACTCGGTTACATATATACGTTTATGTAAACATCATCATAAGCATGATGCCACCAAGATGCTGTCACCAAATATGCCCTGGGATTCCTTTCACCTGCACCAACCCTGAGATGGAGGCACGCGTTACCTGTTTTAAACGAGACCGATACCGGGTTCAAACGAGAATAATACCTGTTGCCACCTTGCGGTCATACAAGTACGAACATGATGGCACTTTCGTGCCAGCTTCTCCCCACCGTTCACGCTACCGTCTCAGTAGCACATCAATAGCGCTAACGAAAGGTTCTGCGGTCAATCGTTCCCAGAAGGTGCGATAATTAACGCAACGTTTTACATATTTTATTGTTGTAGCAGTGTCATGATACGTGTTATTGTAGACTGATATATATTATGTGAATAGTTTTTAGAGTGTTTCCATGCTAGTAGGGACATATTTATTTCATGTTATGTGCCAGTCATGGCACCTTACAGTATTGGGGTATTCTCACATGGTCATACATGTTGGTTGCTAGCTATCTTCCTCCCCCCAACTGGTCCGAGCGGCAAACACGTTTCATCTGTTTTTTGCATGTTAGGTTATGTTATAGTGTAATTTATGCAGTGATCGTATATCAGTGCTGCTTTGCTATGTTGATGTTACCATGTGTTATTCATAAGGTATCCCAGCATGCATCTATCTTATCCTCCTTCTCTTCAATTTTCAATAATTTATTTTTAAGAAAGGATTTAGGCATTTTATCCAGAAATGTCTGTACGATTGCATAGACGTCTGGGGTTATCGTTGTCTTATTTACCAATAAACTTTTTAGGAGATCAAGTACGGGAATACGACTTTGGACATTGGGATGGCTAACAAGCCCACTCGAATCAAATATAAATGCTGAGTTGGTTTTAAGATAGGGAAGCAAACCTGGGGAAAGTGCCTTGGCAACTGGCGGTAATGAG
Source organism: Gammarus roeselii (assembly GCA_016164225.1). NCBI lineage: Eukaryota > Metazoa > Arthropoda > Malacostraca > Amphipoda > Gammaridae > Gammarus > Gammarus roeselii. The sequence continues at coordinate 20,181 of SDVV010000536.1, read as the reverse complement.
ACCGTATATATTACTGCAACATCATCGCAATTATGTGGGTCATTTTGTTTGATCGGTTCCTGCGTGGGCTCTGTAGTTATGCTATTGCGATAGAGGCCGTTAATAAAATTCAATAATTTTAGTGATATTTCAGGTGAAGTATTCAAATTTAGCATCTCGTCCCCACGCCTACTCAATCTTTTACTGTGAAACGTACTGCTATGTTCTGCTATTTCTGGCCCTGTTGTGACAGATATGGTTGTAGCGCTACCGCCAATATGATTTGTTGTAAACTTATCCATCTTGGACTTTGGAATTAGGTAGTAAACCAATTCATCCATGGATTATTTTTGTCGAAAAACTGACTGCTGTGGGTAATGGTAAATTCAACAGAAACCCTCCACGCACGGTTGATAATGTTTTCTTTTTGGCCTTGGAAGATTTACTTCCGGACGATTTACTGCCTAATTGTTTTATTATAGAGTTGAATTTATTTGCCCGTGACTTGGTAAGTTTATCACAGACTAATTCTTCGCTTTCTATATATCTAAATATTCCGCAGATAATTTTAACTTCATCACTTGAATGATTGGCAAGTTGACCACGTTCGGACGATTTTAGTAGATTTATTTTATTATAAGAATTCAATTTACGTTTCGAAGTACGTTTATCATCACGACACGACGTTTTCTTCAATAATCCACGTAGGGTTGCTGTCTGGATAATCCGTATTTATCACGTAGATTTGCTTTCTTTCTCGTTTAATTCGAGTCTTCAATACCTTGATGGCATAAATATCAGGTTTGTTACACTGAACTAGTTCCTGCCTATAGGCATAACCTTTGATGGGTTCATCAGTATCGAGTGGTGTTATTTCATAGGTCGGAGGGTAATATTTTTGATTAACACGTGAAATACGAAACACTTCCTACGTGAACATTGGTTCTTGTCCTCGCCTAAATGTCTTGAGACTGGGATCACTGCACTGTAAGCGTACGTTCGCTCCCACCTTAAGTTGTGTACTGGGTACTTTAATTATTTTACGTCGTATTTTATACATTTCAACCAGCAAAGCCTGAATTTGCTTCGGATCATTCAACAAATGAACGTCAAATGGGATCCGTCTCATTAATGATGAATGTGGTGTCATATTGTAAGTCGTTACAAGTGCTTGCAAATCATTTATATAGCGTTCAGTCTTTTTTCCATGCATATATTTTCCCTACTTGAGTTTTATAGTCCGTATAACGCGTTCTGCTGGGGATGCTTTGATGATTTTGTTGTATGTGTAGTAAATGGATATGTTTTTGCTAGCTAAATATGCTTTAATGTTTCTATTTGTAAATTCGTTGCCCTGATCTGAACAAATCCGAGTTGGTGGCCATACTAATTCACTGAATATTTGGTCAAATACTGCAATCACATTTTTATATGTAATAGCTTTCAAGGGTAGCACACACACAGATATTTGCTGTATATATCAATGACAATCAATAAATATCTAATGCCGTCATTTTTAGATGCATAATCTATCACATAGGCAACGTCTGCACAGAGAATCGATCCAGGACGCGCATATATTCGTACAGGTTTGACGCTAAAGTACGACCCAACAGCCTCCGGATTGTAGTAGACACTCTCCATTCTAATTCACTACTAATCTAAAATCGAGCATACATTATATTTTAAAGAGGTAACACTTGTTCAAATTCATGTCCTGCAATTTGTGCTCTAATCAAGAGTTTCGAAGTACTTGGATGTGTGAAATCAACCAAGATGTGACCATATGGTTTTTGTTCCACATGTAGCTTGTACAATGAGATGAACGATTCAATCTTATCATTTGCAAGAAATGTTTTTTCCGAAATAACGTAATTGATTGATATCGCGCATGCGTAGGATAAGAAAATGTGTGGTATTCAAAGATATTGTGCGATGAAAGGGATTTGAGTGAAAGAGTGATCGGTTTGAATATATCGCACTGATATTTGCGTGTCTACCCCGACAAAACACAGATGCAATAATACGTAGAGACGCTGATTCCATCATGAAGTCATCGTACACAACAAGTAGCTTACACGTAGTTTCTTCGCTAATGGATCGAATGCGAGTGGTCCTGCATGAGATTTTAATTTCTCATGTTTCCTTACAGGAAAGTGCTCTGATTCTGAAATGACGTCCTACTCAAAACTATCAATGTATTTACTAATTATTTTTCCTACAAGGACGCTCTTCCCGCTGGACAAGAACCCACTCACAAACAATCGTGCGGGTCTGACGAAGAGGTTGATGTCCACAAGCCTAACAGTCTCCATACTCCCCAACAGGCTATAGGCAACTAACTGTTTTTCAATGAATCTTTGATTTATATATCTTTTTTCTGACAACAAACTAACTTTTTTTTCAATGAACCTTTAATTTATATATTTTTTTTTCTGACAACAAACTAACTATTTTTCAATGAACATTTAATTCATATATATATTTTTTTGCAGATGTATTCCATCAAGGACATGCTCAAGTCAAGGACCCGTTCTGCATCACCAGGTTATTTTTAGATCTCTTATGTTTGATCGATCATGCCAATATCTTTGACATCATCCAATATTGTTCCCGTATGTTTTTTTCCAGCAATTGATTTAACCAAATATAATTTCTCAACAGATCATGGTAACAACTCGATCGAAGGTGAACCAGATCAATCCGGATCTTCAGGGATGATAAGGTATGTTTAACGAAAAATATCGATATATAGATTTGGACACTAATCATTTTTCCATGTTAGAGTACTGGTATATATTTTTTTCTATATACATAATTTTTCACGTGCAGACCGACGCAGCACCCTCCACCGTAACAGGGCTATCCGCTGGCCTGTCATTGGCCAAACTATCAGGGTGATCCTAGGTACGGTAACCCTGCCTGTACCTCACTGGCCGCAACCTCGACAGCCGTGGCAGAGACCACCATGGCAGAGACTAGCGTGGCACTACCCGCAACAGACTACAGCAACGGACTTTTACAAAGTCGGTCATGATGCATTACAGAGGTTAGTGTACACAAAACATTTTTTTTAATTTTTTTTATTAGGTTGCCTGATACGTTAGGGGTTTAACTTCCAAGAGTCGCTCATGTGAGTGAATACGCTCCAGCATGATTTCCTTTTGACTGAGGAAGTTAACTAGAAAGTCGGGACTTAGTACAATTCTAGACTAATACATTTTTGATTTAGTGTTTAAGAACGCAAGCGATATTTCTTCCGAGTCGCACTCCAGTTCCACACTCGACGAGTCATGTCTTATTATAACAGTCACTTGTTCCTTCATCTTCAAAATTTTCAAGATAACTTTAAATGTTGGTAAAGTCATTGACACAAAATTGCCAGCTTCAATGAATGCAAACCTCTGGAGAGTCCGGCTATAGATCACTGCAAGAGTTTCTACTTTTATCAGCTCCACTTTTCGAGCTTGTTGATCAATCTTGAGGAGGAGGATGCTTACTCGACGAGAAGATGATGTGTGTGTCCATCGCCTCAGCGATGTCAGTTTTATACGACCCACCGATGCAGACAAGCAAACAGATTACAACATGTATCGCATACTAATGTATAAAAGGGCGTGTGCTGCAGCTCACACATTATTTGTGTTTATGATCTCGTCGACGATACACCTTCCTCGAAAACGTAAGTAAGTCTTACATGTGTATTTTAGTTTTAAAGATATCTTTGCTATTTGTGTATTGTTTTAGGATTCCGTTATATGTTAATCAACAATGTTGTCTTTTTATTCTTGTAGGATGAATCAAAACGATATGGTAATGGCAGATGCGGAATTGTTGGATTATGCAGGAAGTGTCCCGTGTCCTAGCGCAAGCCTTGCAATGTCCGTAGGCAATAGCGTAAGCGTCGCAATGTTTGCAAGTCCTAGCGTAAGCTCGCAATTCGATGGCACCTCCCTTCCGGAACAACGCGGAGTTCAGTCTACTGCTCCGGAACTACCCGGAGTTCAGGCTACCGTTGGTATGGATCCATTCGTCACCCAGTCTACTGCTGCCATGGCGATATCTCCTGTTGAGCCATCTACTGATGATCCATTCGTCACTCAGTCTACTGCTCCGGAACTACCCGGAGTTCAGGCAACTGTTGGTATGGATCCATTCGTCACCCAGTCTACTGCTGCCTTGGCAATATCTCCTGTTGAGTCATCTACTGATGATCCATTCGTCACTCAGTCTACTGCTCCGGAACTACCCGGAGTTCAGTCTACTGCTTCGGAACAGATCGGTACTCAGCCTATTGATGCCTTGGTAGCGTCTCCTGTTGGACATTTCATCGCTACTGATGATTCGAATCCTTTGGGTGAGGCTATTTTTCACCCACCAGCCTCTGTAGGTATTTTGGGCCATCACTTCATAACATCGAATTTTACCCCAATCACTGAACACGTCAACATATCGCATGTAAAAAATTAGGGAAACATATTGAAACTAAATTAGGAACATCTCAACTACTCCAATGCACCGCGAGGGTTAAAATGAAGAAAACAATGGAGGATACATCTATAGATGACAAGGAGACGGTATTTAACACAAAAGCGATCCAGCTAACTAAAACAGTGGATTTAAGTGAATTGATTGAGGATCTCGGGGTAGATTTACAAAATAAATTAGAAATACAGGAGAATCGAGGTAGTGGCTGGAGTATCAATACAGTAACCGCTGTTGAGCTTAAATTTCACAAGACAGGGGCTAAAGGAACAAAACGAATGGGTAATTACGTTCCTTGGCCCGCAAATTGTCCAGGCCGGTACCATATAGTCAACATAAAATCGAGAAACAATAATTGTGTATTGACAAGCATGATTGCCCATTTCCTCTTGAAACAGGAAACAAATCTCACAAGGAAAAGAAAACAATCATGTGATACATATCTGCCTTTTGAAAATACATATTTCAACTTTCCAAAACGTACATTGAACACACCTGTGGGGGTGGAATATTTACCAAACATAGAAAGGGACTGTGAAGTTAACATTAGACTGTATTAGCTCACAAAAGAGAAGGAATGTTATGGTCTGGTTAGTGTATACAGAGACAGCTTAAAGACCAGTGAGGAGCGCACAATCCACCTTGTGCAAATCTTAGATGCTAATCATGTCGCACTCATTAAATGTTTCACTTCATTTATGTGTACATTTAGACATACGAGACATAGAGATAACTTTTACTGTCCGTTCTGCATGCAAGGCATGCACGAAAGCAAAAAAGCTGGACACGTAAAATTGTGTTCGTCCACTACAGGCTTGCAAAACATCAGTATGCCTGAAGAAGGGGAAATGTACCAATTTTCAGCCGTGCATGCAACAATGAAACCCCCTGTTGTAGGTTATTATGACTGCGAGTCTGTGCTAGAACCAACCAGGAGGGGAATCATGTAGTCAACATACACAAGTTGTGCAAGTACAGTTTTACTCATGTGGATAAAGACGGGAAAATTGTAAAGCACAAAGTAGTCGATTCGACTACAGTTCCCCTTGAGGAGATGGAGACACATCTTGTCAAGAATATGTTGCTGGATTATAATGAATACATGTCAACCTTATCATTGTTCCCCATCGCCGTCCTCACCAAACAAGACGTAAAAAAAATTTGCGAAAGTAAAACATGTGAATGCTGCGGCGACGCGTTTGGAGAAAATGGGAAAAAACGAGTACGTCATCATAACTATTACGTCGAGGGGGTCTTCGGCACCAATAAAGAAGTAATAACAGGAAATTACGTGGCGGCAATATGCCTTAAATGCAACTTCAGAATCACTGAGAAACTCAAGTTCATGCCATTTATTGCTCACTATGCACCGACCTACGATATGAGATTCATATTGAAAGGATTGGACGGGAAAAAAAAATCCAACATAAACGTATTGCTAAAACAATCAGATAAAATGTTCAGCATCTCTGTCTTCTTGAACGATGCCACGAGCAAGTACGGTGTCAAGTTCATCGACTCGTATTCGTTCCTCAACTCAAGTTTAAACAGTCTTGTGCCCATGACATGCCGCTTCTCAAATCCCATCTCACAAGTCTTGGATACAGTGACAAGGTTCTAGAGCTCGCCACTCGAAACGGACATTCTTGCTACGAAGCCATCACATCGGATTCTGGACTGGATCAAACAGACATCCCGTCGCAAGAAGCCTTCTACAGTCAACTTCGAGACAAAGGAAAATCGGACTCTGATTATGCTGAAGTGATCGAGATGAGGCATGCAGCAAACTGTAAGACTTTACGCGAGTACATGATCATATACCTGCTCATCGACACGCTGCTGCTGGCCGAAGTCTTTCAAAAGTTTAGGGAGACCATGACACGCGACTATACCCTGGATTTCATCCATTTTGTGAGCGTCCCTGGCTTTGCAATGCAAGCCGCCCTCTACTAAGGAAAGATGGAACTGGCTGGCACTGGTTAAAGATATCGATCTCCTGAACTTGATTGTCAAAAATACACGAGGCGGATTCGTGCCGTTGACGAAAGGTTTTACCAGGATAAACAATCCCCGATGCAAAGACTATGACCCTACATTACCTGTGTCTTCAGCAGCGATGTGGGACTTTAACAGTCGTTATGGTGGATGCTTGAGCGAACCCCTCATCATTGGCGAAATCCTCGAGCTCACGCCGGAAGAAATTCAAGCATTCGACTTGGAAAACACAGACTGTTCTGGCGAGGATACGTACATTGTTTGCGTCGACACCCAAGTCAGCGATGAAGTTGCACGAAAAACAGACGAGCTACCGCTACTGCTACATCACAAAGAGGTTACCTTGGACGATGTTTTGCCCTTCACAAAAAATCTCTGGACTGGGTCGGAACATCTCATAAACCGAAAACGAGCAGATCGTAAGCTGGTTGCTAGTTGACTACCTTAAACTGACTACCTTGTGGCCCTGGAACTTCTTCAAATACTCCTCAGGCAAGGACTGGAAGTCATCAAAGTTCATCGATTTTCTTGTATCAAGCGGAGCCCATCTTCAAATCGTTTATCATGAAAAATATTCAGAAACGTCAGGAGTCTACGAACTCCTTGGAAAAGTCCCTGTATAAACTACTCTCAAATAGTATATACGGCAAGCTATTGTTCAACCCGCTTAACAGAAACCTAGAGGCAAAGGTTGTGTGCACCCCCAACGAGTTCCGAAAGCAAGCTGTCAATCCGCTCTTGAAAAACTGCTACGCCATCGGTGCCGAAACAGTCATCATGATTCTCGAACAAAAAATATCCGAATGGTTCATCCACTCCAAGTTGGATTTTACGTGCTTGAAAATGCTAAAGCAAAAGTCTACAGCTTCTTCTATGGCACACTAAAGCCACGAAACGGTGACTACGTATCGCTCATCTACTCGGACACAGACTCGTTGCTTATCCAGTTCAAAGGCGTTGTCGACATTGAGGCGGAAATGAGGCATGCTCCCCTGGCTGAATACATGGACTTCTCCAACTAACCAAAGAATCATCTCTTGTTCGATGAATCCAAGAGAGGACAGCTTGGGCCTACTGAAAGCAAAACAGCTGATGACTACCCGAGTGAAATCTTCTGCTTACAACCCACGTGTTACAGCATGATGCTCGCGTCTGACGTCACAAAATCGGCGGCTAAAGGTGTCAATTACCAGACACAAGCCCAAATCAAGCATGAACAATACAGAGACATCCACAACCAGAACACCTACACACACTTCGAAACCATACACAACATTCGTGCGCAAGCATGCCAGCTTCAAACTGTACGCACTAATAAAAACTGACTCAGTAAATTTGAAAACAAACGTTACTATCTCGACGCGTGAACAACTCTTGTCAATGGCCACCCAAACATACCCAAACATCCCCAAAAATCCATTGAAAATAAACCTTCCGTCACTAAAAAGAGGAAGCGATGTGCCTTGGGTGAGGATGTCGATGAAGAAATTAGTTTAATATGGAAGAGACGCAAGCCGGGCGAGACCGTCTTTGTCGATTACACTCGCGGTGAAAGCACCTCCCCGTCATCAGGATTTATTCTCTAAATTTACCTAGTATGTATATATGAAAGTAAAACAAAGAATATATAAAGTTGTTTGATTGTCCTAGTAATAAGAGTATATATTGATGTCTACGAGCGGTTTGTTGTCAGTATGACTTAGGACCCAGTGCAGGATGCAGGAACCGGAGGGCTTTTTTGTCTATGTCTCATCGCTAGGCAGTAGCCAATTGTACCAAAACAACACGTCATCAAGTTTTACTAACAGGGCGAATGGAGCGTTGGACTTGTAGATGTATTCTATAACGATTGGTTCAAGATAAAAAAAAGCATGATTTACAATACAACATTGTAATCTACATAAACTATTTGAATGCTGAAAATTAACGAATCGGGCATGAAAAAGCTTTGTTTATCCCTAGCGAGAATATCTCAGGCAATATATTGGAAGATTATAGCTCCGAGCTATAAATCAATATCAGAAAAAGTCTGTTAAGGCAACAAATCGTTAGAGATGAAGAAAAATTGTTTGAATATGATGAGACCACGCGACGTATAAAGTTCAATGCTTTATTCTACAAAATATATCGCAACAAAAATATACTGAAGCTACGGTAAATTTGTACTTTGTCGGAGACATATCGGCTGATTTAATGGGCGGAGTGATGTGTAAATATAATGTCGGTGAAGGTGGCGTAAGCGAAAAAATATCCTTTATGAACGATAATGTACGCTACATAAATGTTTACTCCGATATAATTTCATGCAGTCTTATGGGCAACAAGCAAGTCAATAATCTTGATGTTATTCCTATAAGTAACTCTTTTTCATTTACACGCGCCCATGACGACTATAAAAAATTACAGCGTAGTTTTATTTATTCCATTTCTATCAATCTACGTGATGGTGTTGGCGGTATCATCCCGTACACGAATGGTGGATTGAAGCTAGAGCCTTATAAATATAACGCTGGATATGAAAAGGTCATTTGGTATCTAGCAATCATGAGGGTGGTACATGCATATCTGTCGTGCAAACAATACAAAGTTTTATTCGCGAAACGTGACAAAATACGCGTTTGAAGTTAAAATGAAATTGACAGATTCACAAGTCCGATATCGTACCAGAGAAGTAGCGGTTTCTTCTCAACCATAGCCAGTTTTGTAAGACGCACATTGCCTTTTCTACGAGAAACATTATTGCCTGCAGCTGCCGATATGGCTCGAAACATGGCACCCGATTACTCAGAGCAGAAAGATATGCGGAAATCAACAATGGAACATGGGATTGCTACATTAAAGAATGTTAAAAGAAAGCCATGGATGGAAATAAGATCACAGAAAAAGAAACGAAAAATCGTAAATTGAAGAAGAACCACGAAGAAAGATGGAGTCGTGTCGCCCATTAGTTAATTACTAATAAATACCACTGTTCATGTACTAACAACGTTAGTTCTATACCGACAACATGCTTGTTGGATCATCTCTCAACATGACAGGGCTAGAAGCCCCTACGGAAAATCGTGAAATGGGAGTGACTGGTATGTTCCCCTCCATCAACGAGAAATATTTAATTGAATCAAGTATCGAATCGAAATTTAAAATGAATTATCTATGTACAAACAGTAGTCTGTATGATGGTAGAATTGCCGATTCTTTTATAGGATTTCATATTCCAGGATCTGATATTGAAATGGTTGACTTGAGCTCGTTAACTGCAGAAGTGAAAATCCCTGTTAGAAATGCTGATTAGAGCGCATTGGCCGCAGCTGCAAATGTTACACTCGTTGACGGATTCTTTCATCGTATGTTCCAAAGTCACTCTCTATTCCTAAATGGTGTACAGTGCAAAGAAAACATTTATACAGGACTACTAAATAATCTCAACACATATACATCCATGAAGAGCTCAGATCTAAACAATAAAGGGTTGAATTTGATGTATATATAATCGCAAACACCCATTCCAGATACCATCGTCTCGGCGAATTTTGCTAATCAGAACGAAAATGAGACTTGGATTCAAGCAAGTGTACGTCATTGTATACATATGATGGGACCACTAAATTTTTATGTTACCGGTAGCAATAATTATCTATTGGATAATGTAAGCGTAAATATACGTTTGGAGCTGGCAAAACCTAGTAGCGTTCTTCTAACACATGACAATGAACAATGCATCTATTTAGTTGATTCATGCAAATTATGGTGTAAAAAAGTTATACCATACCCTACAGCTTTGCTTGTTCAAAGTAAAGCGCTCACAAAAAAACAATAACATGATTGAATACATGTTCGATCGACTTATTGTCAAAACAATCGTGTTTCCTACTGGTCAAAACTCCATCTCCATTGATCAAGCGGCACATAACGGAGCATATGATCGCAATCCAAAGTACTTCCAGCATAATGATATCACAAACGTTATCGTCGATGTAAACGGAAACTACGTTACCAACATTAGATCTTCGTTTCCCGAAAGTGTGCCCAAGCATACCATCAAACCTTTTCGGCTCTAGGGAGGGGCAAAAACGCTCATCTCATTACTAAGACAAAATTTCCATGCAGGAAGAACTATATTTGTTATAGATACAAGACCCACCCACCCTGAAGATGTCATTAACCTAGAAAAACGAGCAAACATACTTATAACAGTGAGTTGTGAAAATCCACCCACTACGAATAAAATCTTGTTCCTGATGGGTTATACACTCGGTATCATCCAAATAAATTCGGCAAGGAGGGTTTTCCTCAACTATCTACAGTAATCATCGAGAATAATCCAATTGAACACATATCCAAGAGCGATCTAAGTATGAAAGGCACCTATATAGGGTGTTTTGCTGAAAGCAGAATGCCCATGCATCGAATGAATGGGTACATGATTGTTAATAGCGAAGCGATCCTAATAAAATGGGTCATTGGATCCTATTATTCAAAAACTATAACAAACACTACTTTTTTGGTTCGTTTGAGCTTAATCCAAAAATATATGAAGTAAATATAGCTTCGTATTACAATATCTATTTAAAAATACAACTTGTACTGCAGAAACTAATCCAAAGTGATCAATTATTGGTCTGTGGAGCTTACTTCATCTACTTTGTCGATAATCTATGACAAAATATGCCCGCCTAAAAGATGATCGAGCGGTTCTCCAATAGCGAATGACGAAGAAATGATAGCAAGGTTGTAACATTCATCATAAACGTGTCCGGAAATCAACATTCGTGCAAGAAGAATATGTGTGGAGTCCCAACCTTTAATACAGCATGTTGATTATTATTTAAATGTTATTATCAGTAAAAAATCCTATAAATGCATGTTGTCATTACATTCTAAACATTCACAGAACACAACATTGAAAATGCATTTATGCAACATGACATGCATCGAAGTTGCAATACAATATACCCAAGCATTGAAATGTTAATACCCTTATGTATATATATATAACCTTATTAATAACTCTAAACATATATAAGCTATCCATCTGTCCGATGGCTAAAACCAGTTCTTTCTGGTTTTAGCCATCGCCCGTTAGGCTCCGCCCGCTGACTCAAGGTTGCATCATTGCGCTACCCGTCCGCACGCCCGCCGATAAAACTGCCTCGATAGCCGTCTTGTATCCCTTTATACGACTTATGATCGAAAGGTAAAATAAACAAGCCACTCCCAGGTCACAGCAACACAAACAAACATTGACATAGACAAGACATTACCATATAACGTGACTATGAGAAAATCAGTACGATCCTAAGTTATCATAAACTACATTAAAAAAATCCTGAAATTGGCCACTGCCTCTTGCATACACAAATAGTCTTGGGATGGTTAAATTGGTTACTGATCAAATCCACTCATTGCCCTGTTGATTAACGAAGCTGAAAGGAAACTCTTTCGAAAACATGCATTTAATAAAAAATAAGGACGATATCTTCATGTTATAGAAGGGAAATTATGTAACTCACAAAATCAATAGTCAAAGCCATGACGACCTGATACCTACAGTAGTGAGTAATGCTCTGATTCTTTCAAATATTATCGAGGAATTCAACTTTGTGAACGCAAGAAAAACTTCAAGCCAAAACAAAAGCATAAATCACAATGAGGCCACGGGCGTAATAATTGTTCACATAAAGAAGTCATTTCAGCGAACCTGTTCCACTTAAATGTGTCTCCAAATTCCACCGAATGAAGAAAGGAAAAAAATATTTGAAATTCTGCACCAATTAATTCACTGCTCTCTTTGATGCACCAATAAATTCTTTCTCTATTCGAAGTACCAATTAATTCATTGCTCTATTCTATGCACCAGTTAATTAATTCACTGCTCTATTTGATGCACCAATTAATTCACTGCTCTATTCGATGTACCAATCAATTCACTGCTCTATTTTATGTACCAATTAATTCACTGCTCTATTCGATATACCAATTAATTCACTGCTCTATTCGATGCACCAATTAATTCACTACTCTATTCGATACACCAATTAATTCACTGCTCTATTCGATGCACCAATTAAATCAGGGATCTATTCGATGCACCAATTATTAATTTTCTCTGCTCTATTCGATGCAAGGATTAATTCACTGCTTTGTTCAATGCACCAAATACCTGTTTTTATACAGCGGACGTAACTGACAGCTGCAACACAAGTCATACTTCACCGTAAGCAGCGCAGAAGCGCCACCACACACCATTCAGGAACACAGAAGCAGGTCATTGGGACTGGATGACACACTTGCACCCTGTAAGCCGCATGGCATGGCACGTAACCCTCGGGTCAACGAATAAGAACCATGTTGTACAGAAAAAAAACTTAAATGCGAGAAGTATTTGGTCTAAAATTGATCGGAAAAAGTGTATGTTAACATAGGAAGATGTTGAGGTACTCTGTGTTACTGAGACATGGTTGGCAACTAGTATGGAAAGCAACTTTATTAAAATCGATGGATACAAAGGGGTTCAAAACCGACTACAATGAGAAGGCGGGGCGTGTATATCAGTAAAAAAAATGTGTGCTAGGCAAAGCGAATCAATTCGTTTAAAGGTGGAGAGGAAGACATTAAAGTTTGGATTAACGTCCAATTAAGATAGATTGAGTGTTTTTCCTTGGAGCCATAAACATACTACCCACAGCCAGCAACCAATCGTACAGACAACTAGATTCTACATTTCAAACAGCAGCTAATCTAAAAAATAATAGTTACTATTTAGGGAATTTCAAAGATCAATTAAAGCCTAATACATTAGGCCAAATAATTATAAGATTGAAACTTGAAAAATTAATATCTATTTAGAGAACTATGAATAAAATTTAAATTTAACATGTAAGCGAAATAGTCGTGCAGCTACGAAAAATCAAAGATGAAATAGTTTAAACCTTCCATGGTTTCTTCAAAAAGACTGGAAACAACACATCTGATGAAGTGATGATGAACGAATGTATTAAAGAAACTTCGGGCATAAATGAAATCTCGGAAATGAACGAAGCAGCCCGACATACAAGTGTTCTAGAAACAATTTACCACAAACGTTAAATAATGGTCACCCAACCCAGCAAGCAGAGCAAAAATTTGCTCTGCCGTTTATTCACTCTAAAACACAAACTCCTGTGGACGTGATGACAAAACGCTACAAAACCTACTGAAGACCCACATCAAAATATCCAAACTCGAATATAAAGCAATTTTCCAGAACTGTATACTTTTTATAGTCGTGTTGGACCTCTTCAGAGCATTTGAGTGTTATATCTACCACGACACAATGATAAAAAAATCTTGCATTTACGCATTCGAATCTTCTTGTTTGAAAGCTACCTCAGTGAGCGGTCCCAAACTGTCATGATAAACAGATATTGTCTCATCTCGTAGACCGGTACTTTTAAAATTTACAAGGATCGATTCTCGGACCTGTTCTGTTCTTTCTGTTTCTAAATTACATCAGTTGTGGAAGTCCTGTTGATACCGCAAAAATATAAATAAATACTGCTGATGTCCAATGACTGTTAATTTGACCACAAACCAATTAAACAAACCAATGGAAGATGGATATATTTCAAATGGGATTAAAGTTGATGTAAGAACAAATTAATAATCCTGAAATAAAAAAAAAATTATCTAGAGTACTCGAAAATTTCGTTGCTGACAGTTTCGACTCCAAGATCCAGTTCTTGGCAACGTGTCAAAAGTGTGGAAGTTCGGCTTGACCCCAATATGACCTTTAAACACCATGTGAAAAAATACTCCCACATTGATTGGGACACTAATGTTTCTCAATCTAACGAGGCTTCTTGAAATCAATGCTCTTATCTATACACATTCAAGCTCCTGACCGAGAATATGGGAAATGTGTAAGATAACGTTGCTCTACGATATCCAACACTGTCTTAACTTCACGGCAAAGGTAGCTCTCGATGAAAATTCTACGAAGTGAGATCACATGACCCCCATGCTAGACAAACTCGGCTGATTAAACATGAACGAATGACTAGAACTTAATGAAGCTATGCGTATTTTCAATATTCAGAACCAGCTATCCGAACGGTACTGTATTCTCAATCGTAGAGCAGACCACAATCAGAAAACCTGGAACAGAATTGACATTGACCAAGAGTTCAGATGAACACTAGACTAATGTAGAGACGTTTCCAGTCTAGTACCCAAAACATTTCAACGATCTACCTACTAAGGCTGGAATCTACTTGTCAATAGCCTAGTATTCTGCTAATATTTGCCCGTCGACAATTATTATCTTAATAAAAAAACTCCGTGTGCTGAAGAATAAATAAACAGCTGTAGAACTTGGTAGCAGACCTTCACAACATGAGACCCAAAACCATATATGTGTTCTGTGGCATCAATCATCTGCCGTGACACATGGTATCCGCGAAACCACGCTATATTTGAACTCATTTATATTTGGATACCTGTTATAATGTAATTAATGTAAATATGTAAGGTACCTTTACTAAGAAAACGAACGGACCATATCACTTGGAATCGGGTGTATAGCCAGATTTTCCAAAGGTGGCTGTTACATCATAGTACAGTTACCGGCGAAGCCAAGCAGCCAAGCAGCAAAGCAGTATATTATCTCGCTTGTCAAGCTACCAAGCAGTATTTGAACTCGCTTGTTTGTCAATCCCATCTGTTTCCCATAATTTAACCAGCTGTTACCAATCAGTGCCTCCTCACCACTCACACCAACAGTTACCAGTCAGCGCCTCCTCATCATCCCCTCAACGACTGCCTTACAATATCGGGAAAATGCACGAGAGCATTACTCCCGTACATTCAACGTAGCATGAACTTAACTGGAAAGGTAGCTCATGAGGATAACTTTAAAAAGAGTAATTGCATGACGCCTATCTTAAAGAAACTTGACTGGTTGAATATCCATGAACCAC
This sequence comes from Gammarus roeselii, assembly GCA_016164225.1. NCBI lineage: Eukaryota > Metazoa > Arthropoda > Malacostraca > Amphipoda > Gammaridae > Gammarus > Gammarus roeselii. The sequence continues at coordinate 4,768 of SDVV010000536.1, read as the reverse complement.
TAGAGCTCACTGATGCTGTACGAGTTTTTAAATTTTAGTATAAACTCTCGTGTTCAAATGGTATGACTTTGTCAACTCGTAAAGCGGCCATCAACAATCAATACTGAAAGCCAAAAAAATTTACAGAGTTCAGAAGAATGGAGACTGGCGTCAGCGCTTCAGTATTTTAGGTCAAGTTTTGTTTACAATCTACCAGCTGACATTCAAAATCGCGCCACCGTATCCTCGTTAAAGCATAAATACACCACTATTGCTTGCCCGCCGGCGAGGGCTGATAGAGCGAAACAACTGATGGCAATGAACGAAAAACAAATAGCGAAAAACTATCTTTGGTGGCCCGCCCAAATATCTAGAGTATCATTCTGTCAACAGAAAACAAATACAATTTTACAGAGCGATGCAAAGCAAATATTATTTTTGCACAATATCTCTTTGCCTTCGAACAAATAGCAACACTGTTAAATAAAATTCGGTTCTACTATTGCCTTATTTTACTCCGGATCGTTCTGTTCATTATATTTTGCCATGTTCCGGCCCTATAAACAATTCTCTTTGTTTTCGAAGGAACGCGAACAATGGTTAGCGGAACATTACTGAACAATTTCCGCACTCTCTCCTTGGCCCACCAGTTTTTCTAGGTTTTGCTTTGTTTTTGCCTGATAATTAAACTTGTAATGACATTTGTTTGTTCTTTGCATTATTTAAACGACATGTCAGTAGCTATAATGTCTGCGTATGGGCCCGCTCGTGTGAGAATGCCTGCGTATGGGCCCTCTCGTGTGAGTATGTCGGCGTATGGGCCCTCTCGTTTGAGAATGTCGCCGTATAGCGGATTTTGGTGAGGGAGGGGAGGGTTGACGGCAGGGGAAGGAGTGGCAGTAGGGTTGTAGATGAATGGGTTGTTATAGGGTATTGTGTATTGTGTATTGTCTGTTGGGTATCAATTGAGTTGTTTAGTTATTGTATAGATGTATGTTTTGGTGATGATTAGTGTGCCTTAGGTATAACGTAGTATCCGTTCACAGATATTATTGCAATTTTCGTAGGCACATGACATTCAATGTAATTCATTGGCCGTTGGATTAGGATAAGCAAACATACTGTAGATACATAGTATAATTTTATTAATAACATTTACATTGCATTTTGGATGCGGTAACAAATGTCAATATTTTGCACATATTTTGGTAGCAGGAATTTTTATTCCCGGAAATGTTTACGACGAATGTTTCGACGTTGGTATAATTTTTCCGTAATTCTTTCATTGAGAACCGCTGGATAATCTTTTTTACGGGAACATCTCCCGAAGTAGAGACAGTACGCTCCACAAACCAAAGCATGATTACTTTGAATCGGTGTGCGTAGTATGAGTGTTATATTTGCTTAAGTTTTGTAATACGAAGCATAATTCTATCATATATTATTGGATTAAATCCAAGCGAATCGAAAAAGGAGTGTGTATTCTTATTTTTAAATATGAGGATCCAATGCCCAATCTTATTAGGGTCGCTTTCACTGTTTACAATCATGTATCCGTCTATGGGATGCATGGACATTTAGTTTTCTGCAAAGCCCTCTAAATAGGTTTGTTTCATAACTGGATCGCTCTTGGATATTTTATCAATTTGATTATTATCCATGGTTACTGTAGATAGTTAGGGAACACCCTCCATGCCGAATTTATTTGGATGACCCCAAGTGTATAACCTACCAGAAATAACATCATATTTGAAGTGAGTGCAACTTCACAATTCACTGTTATGTTTGCTCTTTTTTCCAGGTTAATGACATCTTCCGAGTACGTAGGTCTTGTATCTACAACAAATATACTTAAGATGAGAGATGTTACGCGAGATGAGATGAGAGCTGTTACGCGAGATGAGATGAGAGCTGTTACGCGAGATGAGATGAGAGCTGTTACGCGAGATGAGATGAGAGCTGTTACGCGAGATGAGATGAGAGCTGTTACGCATTCCTAGAGCTGGAAGTGTTTGATGGTACGCTTGAGCGCCCTCTGTGGGGAACTATGATCTAATGATGGTAACGCAGTTTCCGTTCACATCGACGATAACGTTTGTGATGGTGTTATGTTGGAAATAGCTTGGATTACGATTATATGACCCGTTATGTGCTTCTCGATCAATGAAAAATAGGTCTAATTTATGTTGAACAACCCCATTAAAGATGGAATCAATGGGAATTGAGTTTTGACCGGTCCGGAACACGATTGTTTTGACAATGGGTCTATCGAACATGAGTTCAATCATGTCATCATTTATGATGAAATGCTTTATTTAGAGCAAGCAATGCTGTTGGGTCTAAAATAAATTTCTTGCACCATAATTTGCACGAATTTACTACATAGATGAATTGTTCATTGTAGTGTGATAAAAAAACTGTACTTGGTTTTGCCATCTCCAATCTTATATTCACGCTGACATTGTATAATAAAGATCTGTTGATCCCTGATATATCAAAGCGTACTTTCTTGAATCCAGGTCTCATTAGCGTTGAGATTAGGAAATTTTACCGTAGCGATGGAATCTTGAATTGGTGTTTGAAGTGATTTGTACATAAAATTTAACCCTTTATTGTTTTGATCGTAACTTTTCATGGATGCATATGCGTTGAGATTATTTAATAAGCCTGTTTAACTGTTCTCTTCACACTGCACATCATTTAGGAACAACTTGAGACGTTGGTCACGCTACCCCCCTCCCCTCCCTCACGCTGCTGTACGGGAGTTCATTGTGACAAAAGCGAGCAAGCGGAAGTCAGCAGGGGAACCAAGTGTGAATGGAACCACGAGTCAAGGAACCGACCGCATGATAATAGAGCTATGTATTCGGGTGCCCCTACCTTGTACTGGAATGGGAAGGATTTTGTGTATAGAGCATTTAAATAGGATATTGATATGATGTTAAGATAGAGTAGAGAATTACATAGATAATATATTATTGTTGTACGATTTTGAACGGTTACCAGAGGGTTATAAGTGCATTAGGAATAAATTCACCAAATTTGATATTGTTGGGTATAAATATAAATCATCATAATCAGATGCAGTGATATAAAATATTGTTTTTTTTTTACGTCTTGACATTCGATTTCCTCCCGTTATCAGTTGACTTGGAAAACAAAATCTATCAGAAACCATCATCTCTCCGTGAGCGACCACCATCTCCCCAGGTCCAACTGTAAACATGGGAAGGGGGAGTACTAGTATGGCGCAATGTCCAGACTGTCCGACTTGTGAGTGCACTGCAGCGCTTGAAGCCAGCCACGAGGCTTGAGCATGCGCATGCCTTGGCAACCATTCGCTCAGTACCAGCATGGTGCAATGCGAGTCGCCTGTGCTCGTGAAGGTTCAGCACGAAAAAGGTGTGCGGAGCTCTCATCATTATGTAAAAAAAATTATCCCTGTGGTTAACCCTAGTATGTTAGAACTTGTGAATGACGGTATGGATGATCTTCATATTGGGCAGGCTCTAGCACACGATCTGGATGATTCAGTATTATTTAACGATAATATGAGCGATACAGATCCGATAATTGAGTTACTCGACGAAAGTATGAATGACACCTTCCATTTCCCGATTAATTTTATCCCCCACATTTGCATCCCGTGTTATGTTAACATTAACTATTATTGCTTAGAGATAAACGGTTTCCTGGGTGAAGATTACCCCGTGATGCACAACATGAATTATATTGCGCAAGTTCTTGACGAGGGCCAAGGCATGTTAGATGACGATATTGCTGTGCCGATTAGAGCATCGACACCGATAGACTACCGGTTTCGATGCTCTAACTAAACGCCACATGCCTACGCACGTCCAAATACTATAAAGATCGGCGATGTGTTCAAGCTCACACTTATATATCTCGCTCAATAATCCACATCGGGTTTGCAACGGGATACTCGATATAAATCACTAATAATTGTTTCTCCCCGCACTTCGTTCGTGTTTTCAACACATCTATTGCGTATTCCTCCAGTTTATTGGTTTCTTGACTATTCCTCTTAGTGTCGCATTGATTTAGTATACATTTTAGATCGTTAGAATCCTTTGGTAGTATTTTATTCACCAATTCAATTATTACCCCTGTCATCATAAGCTTGTTTATAGACTTAAGCAAACATCTTCTTGACCCTAATTTTTCAATTAAAGGCTTATGACATCGGAAGTAGTAGGAAGGGGTGCAAAACGCGGATGTGAAGGATTATAGATAGGGATAAAAGAGCCGTTCGGGGTAGGACGCGATGCATGCACCTGGACTCAACCGGTCCGTACGGGGTTAGCGCAGAAACGAGGGCGGCGGAGGGTACCGGAACTGGCTTTGTGCCCGAGTCAGCTAACGGACGGGGGGGAGGGGGGGAAACCGAAAGGGGAGGGACGAATACGGGAACGGCGGGATGGAAGCAGGCTTACGGCCTTGGTTGGCAAGGTTAATGTTATGAACATTTTATTTGTAGTGTATTTCTGATCTTCATTGTATTTGTATATAAGTTTTTTCTTCTTTGGATGGTTGTAGTGGAGTATAATTGGTCACTAACTGTTGCTCGTTATATGTATTTATTCGGTTCTGGTAGGATTAGTGTTATTCCAAATTTCTGATGGGGCGAGGCGTAGGGATCCCCTAGACAAAAGTTGGATGCGCTCCTGGAAGATTATCTGAGTTTGCTCTTACCTGTTCCTTGTCTTATAAATTTGTTTCCGTGTCACGTTTGATACGTTGTGAGTGTATACATCGTTATTTATTTATG
>SDVV010000535.1:0-31023 GCA_016164225.1 Gammarus roeselii | reverse complement strand
ATAGCTGAATAAGATTCTCTACTCTGCTGTAACCGACAGTTAAATTGTACTACAATGGGAATCCATCCTAGTAAATCGGTTTACTTATACAAACAGGCATAAACATAACTGGGTTTTTGCCTTGGGGACTCTCTAACTCCTCTTTAATATTGAAGAATGGTCGTACTATTAATATACAATACCCTAACAGCAAGACCAAGTTTGTAACAAATCGTCTATTCTATATCTATAATAACCACGTCAAATATTGTATCAGGATGAAAGAAGGTATATAAATCAGTAAAAATGAACAATATGTAACTAAATTAGACCTGAAATAATTGTCTATATTGTAGGTACAAACGTTATATATTCCGATATTGTACAAATAACCAACAGATTGCATTGAATATAGGAATTCAACAGAAAACATACAAAACTGAAAGACCTATACTAAAACTCACGAGTTATAACGAAGCAAGAAGATTAATTCTCTAGCATATCTAAAACATACATGAAAACCGTGATGAAGGAGAATGAACTAGCATGTAAACAAACAAACAAGAAATGTGAATAAGATACCGAGACATACGAGCGACAGAAGTGAAACCTATAGTAAATGATGTGGAATACTTCTACTTAAATACGGTATAGTACATGCAAAATCTGATGAAATTACCCTCAACTCAGTCCAAAACAGGGTTAATTTAACATCTCTTCAACTAAAGTACCAACAGCTAAATCGTAACAGAATGTTATATATACATAGAAATACCACAATATTATATATACATATAAATACCACAACATTAAATGTTCATATAAATACCAAAATACCAAAATTCTGTTACCAAATAAGGCTGAAATAGTCTTGAAGATGCATAACATTGCCTAAAATTAAATATCAGGTTGGTACCGTACAGGGCCGTTCGCACACTAAGGTTGCAAATTGAGTTATAAGACAGACCTACCACACTAATCCTATAAAAGAATATATAGTAATAAATGAACAAAACAGACAAAAATATCCCAGCCCCCCAACGACTACGAACCCACCAATCAAGCATCGAATGAGTCTTAAATACTACATCTAGATAAGAATACCAACATATATATCCACAGAAAAAATGTATAGAAACAATAAACCAGTCATAAATATTTTACGATAAATACACTATTAACGTAGCAAACGTAGCTCGGAAACAAATTTATAAGACAAGGAACAGACAAAAGCAAACTCATATAATTTTCCAGGAGCGCATCCAACTTTCTACCTAGGGGGGTTTCTCTACCGCACTAATCCCCCCTTCCAGAAAAATTGCTATAACACTATTCATACCAGAATCGAATAAATAAATATAACGAGCAACAGTTAGTGACCAATTATACTCCACTACAATCATCTGAAGAACAAAAAACTTATATATAAATACAAAATATATCAAAATATAATACAAATTAAAATGATCAAAACATAAACAATGCCAATGCATTTCCGAACGCTATCCGTCCATCCGTCCGGTCATCCGTCCGTCCATTCATCCGACTGAGAAAAGGTTGCATGCAATGCCCCGGTGAAATGCGAACACCAGAGGAAGTGCGTAAACGTTCTATTCATATAACCTATTAACATGTAAAAAGCCTAATAATATATATAAACTAGGAACATACCTTATGAATAATCCGAAAGCTGTCCATCCATTCATCAGAATGAGTCATCCGTTAGCCGCCTGTCTGACTTCGGCCGTCCCCCTTCCGCTTTGCCCTTCCTCCCCCCCTGTCCGTTAGCTGACTCGGGCACCAAACCACTTCCGGTACCCTCCGCCCCCACCCCTTGTTTCTGCGCGAACCCCCGTACGCCCGGTTGAGTCAGGTTGCATGCACCGCGCCCTACCATCGCCCACCAAAAGTAACTCTATAAACGCCTATCTATGATCTTTCACTAATTTGCGTCATGCAGTACTTTATACTACTAACAAAGCAATAATTCTTGAGCTGAGGTGCATCGACTGTAACACTGCATTGCCCCGCTGCAACAAAGTGACAATTTTTGAGCTGAGTTGCATCGACTGTAACACGGCATTGCCCCGCTGTAACAAAGTGATGATTCATGAGCTGATGTGCATCGACTGTTACTCTGCATTGCCCCTCTGCAACAAAGCGATAATTCTTGAGGTGAGGTGCATCGACTGTAACACTGCATTGCCTCGCTGTAACAAAGCGATGATTTTTGAGTTGAGGTGCATTAACTGTAACACTGCATTGCCCCGCTGCAATAAAGTGATGATTCATGAGCTGAAGTGCATCGACTGTAACACTGCATTGCCCCGCTGCAACAAAGCGACTATTCTTGAGGTGAGGTGCATCGACTGTAACACTGCATTGCCTCGCTGTAACAAAGCAATGAGTTTTGAGCTGAGGTGCATTAATTGTAACACTACATTGCCCTGCTGCCACAAAGCGATGATTCATGAGCTGAGGTGCATTAACTGTAACACTGCATTGCCCCGCTGCAACAAAGCGATGACTCTTGAGCTGAGGTGCATTAACTGTAACACTGCATTGCCCCGCTGCCATATATACATATTTATATTTATATTTATATGTATGTAGAGTAAATTACACAAATTAGGAGTAGGCAAACATCGCGCGTCGTCTCTGGTGGTCAGGGTTCAGATTCTCATCTCCATCATCTCATTTCTACCATGTCATGTCAGGTTGTCCTGCCCCTTGTCATACCACCCATGTATGGAAAATGCTAGGATGATACTCAATCAATATCAATTAAAAAGTTGGCATAGAAAGTGACTGAGAAATCAGGCAAGGATTGGCGGAGAATGGGCCACTGCAAATTGACACAACTGGCAAGTGGCAGTGAGATGCAAACAAAAACATTCAACAGATCTACGTGCAGGGCGCCCCAATTATTTTATGTAATGCTTATGATAATACAATCAATTCAACGTGTGCTTCATTTGCCAAGGATTTGAAAAATCCTGAGGTTAAAAACTGGCGGTATTGTTAGCTCTTTGCTCAAACGCACTGTCATCAGGCAGATGATGGCCATGTGGGCACCGACGCTATGATCTCATAATAATAGAAAAAACATCAACTGAGTTTCCATGTAGATAAGTGTCCTAAAATCCGCCCGATTATGTCGTAAAACAAACTTTAACTCACCATAATGCCGCCGTGCCTCAATCCAAGGGAAAACCCATGGTCTGCCCCAGCGTCTACGCGGCCCAAAAGTAAGAGATCCGGTGCCTGTTCTCTGAGCCTGGCTATCCGAGCTCATTACGCTTACGTCAATCTGCGTCGAAATGAGGAGATAAACTTGAAATGCGCTAATGTAACGGCCAGGCTTTTAGACCTTGCAAGTGCGGCCTGAAAAAGTTTGAATAAAATCCTCAAGCTGTCTCGTCCAGTGGAAGCAGACAATCCTGCCTCATTTTTCTTTGTTTAATTTGTTAGTCTTTTGGTTAAAATTGTTCTAGTCATCCAGCCACCGTAGGTAGGTCATGAGTTTTTGTTTGCTGGATAAACATTCGATCTACATGAGCAATTAAATAAATAAAAATGCGGGTCAAGAAGTTGAATGTTTCAAGGCATTTCCAATTAACGATTTCATTCAACTTGCATTCATTTCAACTTATGCCATGACTGCAGTGTGATATGAGTCGAGTTGCTCCAACTGTAAAAATTCCTCCTGTGAATGATTTTGAACACATTATTCACTCGATTAGCTGTGGCTTCTTAATGATAGAACCATTATAAACATTGAATAGTCATGGTGCTCATCGTATTCATTTTAGCTATGTTACCAATATTGATATACAACGCTAAAAATGAACAAATGAGGAACACTCCCTCCTTGGTCTACGAAGATCATTTGCAATCGTTCTGTTGCTGATTCGATGTATATGTTTCCAAAAAGGGAACAATACCTACTCAGAGTTAGACACAAATCTGTTCACAGTCGTGTCGGCTCCTGTTATAGGTACAATCAAATTACCAACCAACCTCTCGGCTCGCGTCTTTTGATCACTTTACAGATGAATCGACACACTAGCGTGCTGAGGTATTTGCAAGGAGCGCGGATTACATCTTCTTATCAAAGTTCCTCTATGCATTAAATAATGACACTTCTGATTTCAGATGCTACCGGTGGTTGACTGGTAATTTTTGATCGCGTGCCTGATTGCTAAAACATATCTCCAGATGTTCTTCAAAACCTGAGTTCACTTTCAAATTACCTCATTCAGATAACTATCTCCCGCCCCGTTCCTACAGAGTTCCGGCTGTAAATAATTTCCCGAACAAAAATGCAGGGCAGATGTCTGATTTTATTATCAATCGGATCGGACAATATCTTGAATTAAGTTGAAGTTTCGTCTTCTTAAACTGATATTTTTTTTGTGGACTCGTATACGCACCAAATATCTAGCAGCCTTATTTACCAGTGCTTGCACATTTCTCCTGACCATGAGTTGCTCGTTTTCTTTTTAGGTAGGCCCGTTGATATGGAATGACTCATTTGTTACATTACATATAACAATAATTCACTAGAAAATAAAAATAAATGAGAGATATCCGAGACGTATTCAATTTTCACTTGACGGTTTATTCTGCATGCAGAATTTCCAAATACTACTTTTAATGACAAAACTAAATAAAGTCTTCTAAGGTAAAAATAATTGGTTTACAGAGCAATTGCTTGGAGTGTTTATTCTGTGTCAGGTATCCACAATGTTAAAAGCCATTGTGAAGACAATAATTCTGCTTCAGTGATTACCTCATAAATGAACTTTACATAACACAATATATACTGCAAAGTTCATGAATTGTTAATTCATTATATTGTTATTCTATGATATTACCACTTTTTCAATTAAAATAACCTAACCGAACTTCCAAATTTTGACCAACTAGTTTTAGAAAAAAATATCCTACAACGTACATTTACGACCCTGCATTTCGCTGTGACGTGCCAACCTGTGATTATTCTGTTTCCAAATATTAGCATCATACGTCGATTTCAAACATCATAAAACTGTGAACTCATGCAGACAATTATCAAAGAAACTATGTATCTTAAATACAACATACAGCAATTCACAACATGATACTACGTACTTATTTCAATGAGTATCTCATAACGCTCACTCGTAAGTGTTTTATGCTTTTGAGAGCAAGGAAAGAATATGCAACAGCTCATTCATATCAAATATGGCCAATGCCGCATACATTTGCATCATTGACACGCTAGAGATTTCTGGTACTTTTTTTTCTGAACATTGGGATTGAGCATTAACATGCATACAGGGATTATACTGCTTGGCTTCCAAAACAGTACGGAATCGTACTTGAATATCACTGGGTGAATGTGGATCCCTGGGTTTTGCCTTGTAGCCGGGGCGTTAGAATCTTGCTACCGTATCCACGGTGTGTCGTAAAAGGCGACTGAAAGGGCACCTTGGAGCTAGGAGTAGAATCGTGCTACCGTAACCCCTGCTTGTCGTAAAAAGCAACTAAGAGGGGCGGAGCGAAGGGGCTTGGAATCCGGTTCTCTGTAGAACTCATCCTCATTGACGGCAAAACGAGCGGGGGGAGCAGAGGCTCACGCCTCTTCGAACCCCCTTGTTAGGGTCGCTGACTGTGCGTGGCTGTAGTACGAATGATGTAAAGATGAGGAAGATTGGTGAGATGTTTGTTAGGAGGAAGTTTGATGTGTTGGCGCCGAGTGAGACGAAATTGAAAGGTAAGGGAAAATGTGAGTTTGATGTGGTAAGTGGGAGAAAGTCTGGTGCGGAGGAAGGTTGGGCACGAGACGGTGGGGTTTTGATATTGAGTGATCGGTTGGCTAGTAGCGTTACCGAGAGGAAGGAGGTGTTCTCAAGATTGATGTGGGTGAAAGTTAAGTTAGGCGTAGAAAGATGGGTATTTGTGAGTGCTTACGGACATAGGAGCAAGAGGGGCGAAGAGGAGAGGGAGCAATTCTGGACTGACCTGATTGAGTGTATTGAGAGTTTCGGAGGTAACTGCAATGTAGTTTTACTGGGTGACCTTAATGCGAGAGTTGGAGATTTAGGGGTGTGGAATGTGATTGGAAAGTATGGCGTTCCCGGTAGAAATGACAGTGGAGCAAACCTGATAGGTCTTTGTATGGAACAGGAGTTAGTGGTCGGGAACAGTTTGTTCAATAAGCGAGATATCCACAAGTATACATGGAAAAGGATGGTTCATGGTGAAGTGGTGGATAGAGCACTGATGGATTATGTGCAGATATCGAGGACAGTGGTGAGGAGTCTGTTGGATGTGTGGGTCTTGAGAGGGGAGGGTAGAGGAGTATCTGACCGTCTGCTGGTGGAAGGTAGATTAAGAGTGGAGCGGAAGTGAAAGGGCAACAAACGAGTGGGAGGAGGAAGAGAAGAAGTGAAAGTGAGTGGACTGAATGTGAGAAGTAGAGCAAAGGAGTTCCAGCAGGCGTTGAGGAAAGAATAAAACAACGTGAGAGGACCGGACCTGAGAGATGTATAGAAAGAATGAAAGGAGTTAAGGGATACGTTGTTGAGATGTGCGAAGAAAGTGTGTGGTGCGCGCCGTGTGGGCGGATGCAGAAGGAAATGTTGCGAGTGGTGGAATGAGGAGCTCAAGGTAGCGGTGGCACTGAAAAGAGGAGCGTTTGAGCAGTGGTTGCAGGTGAAGTCGGTGGTGGCTTATGAAAGCTACAAAGAGAGAAGGAGCAAGGTGAAGCGGGTGTTGAGGAGAGTCAAAAGAGACGCTAATGCCCGGTGGGGCAGATGGTTGTGCCAGAATTTTGAGGCGAACAAAAAGATGTTCTGGAAAGAGGTAGGGAGAGACCGGAATATGAAATGGTAAAAAATGAAAATGGCCAGTTGTTGTTGGAAGATGGTGATGAACGGAAGAGGTGGGCCGAGTATTTTGATGAGTTGTTGAATGTCGAGGATGACAGAAAATCTGACATTGTTGCTGTGGGTGGTGGTGCTCGGATGCCAGTTTTGGAGAAAGACTTGAGACAGACATTATTAGGGAAGAGGTGCAGGAGGCGGTGGACGTGATGCAAGCAGGGCAAGCCCTTGGTTTGGATGGCGTTGCGACCGAGTGCCTGTAGAAGGGTGGAGTAACGATTGTCGAATAGTTGGTGAATTTACTAAACTTGTGCTCCGTGACAGGCTTGGTACCGATTGAGTGGCGCAGTGTGCGCGCTATATAAGGGCAAAGGAGATAGAAATGAATGCTGCAACTCGAGAGGTATCAGTCTGTTATGTGTGGTTGGTAAGTTGTACGGGCGAGTGCTGATCAAAAGGATTAGAGACTGTACGGACAGCGCAATTGAAGAGGAACAGTGCGGCCTTAGGAGTGGTAGAGAGTGTACCGATCAGATTTTTACAGTGAGACAAGTCTGTGAGAAGTACCTTGCCAAAGGAAAGGATGTGTTCTGGGCCTTCATGGATATGGAGAAGGCATACGACAGGATTGACAGAAAGGCGCTGTAGAGGGTGTTTCCTTTGTATGGAGTGGGCGGACATCTGTTGAAAGCGGTGCAGAGTTTCTATGCTGGCAGCCGAACATGTGTCAGAGTGGGAAGCGAGGTGAGTCATTGGTTCACAGTGAAATTCGGACTGAGACAAGGCTGCGTGATGTCTCCTTGGCTGTTCAAACTCTATATGGATGGAGTGGTCAGGAAGGTAAACGCGAGTGGGCTGGGTCGTGGCTTGGAAATGTTGGAAGCGAATGGGCGGAGTTGGCAGTTGAGCCAGTTGCTATTTGCTGATGGTTCGGCCCTGGTTGCGGATTCAGAGGAGAAGCTATGGTGGCTAGTGTCTGAGTTTAGTAGAGTGTTTGAGAGGAGGAAGCTTCGAGTGAACGTGGGTAAGAGTAAAGTAATGAGATGCTCGAGGACAGTCGATGCGAGCAAAATTAGTGTTAACCTAAATGAAGTGCTCATGGAGGAAGTTAAGTGTTATAAGTATCTGGGCTCCCATTTGAAGATAATTGAACTAGTGGAAACTGAAGTGAAGGCTCGAGTGAAAGAGGAATGTAAATTGTTTGGTGCCCGAAAGAGTTTAATGAGCAGTAGGACGTTGGGGATGGAAGCAAAAAAAAAGGGCTGTACGAGGGTGTTGTTGTCCCAACTGTGCTCTATGGAGCTGAGTCTTAGGGGTTGAGAGCAGAGGAGAGAAGAAGGTTGAATGTTTCCGAGATGAAATGTTTGAGGAGAATGGCTGGAGTAACGCTGGGAGACCGGTTCAACAACGACGTGGTTCGAATCAGAACAGGGGTGATGAAGAAGGTGGAGGACAGAGTGGATTCGCGTGTTCTGAGATGGTTTGGGCAAATGGAGAGGATGGATGAAGGGAGATCGGTGAAAAGGGTGATAAATGCGGAGGCGAGTGATCGCAGGCCTAGAGGTAGACCGAAGTTTGGGTGGATGGATGGTGTGAAGCAGGCGTTGGGAAGGAGATACATGAATGTGGAAGTGGCGAGACTGCGTGCAATGAGCAGGCGTGAGTGGAGAATGGTTGTGAATGGTGGATTTTGACGCTGCTCTGATGTATTTTCCCGCCCTTGGCATCCCGTTGTCGATTTGGTCGTGGGTGGGCGGCGAGGGCAAACCAGTGAAAACTGCCGGGCCCTGCTGCTGACGATGGATCCTCGGACCGCACTTGTGACCCAGAGCGCATGTTGCGCGCGTACCGGCCGGACCCTTTAGCACAAAAGGGCTAAGTGGTGTGAGTGTGAGCGTGAGAGGGTGTGTGGTGGGTGCGCTTCACCGTCGGCCACCCCCTTTCTGGGGGATGCGGCCTAGTGTCTGTATCTGTATCTGTGAATGTGCGTAAGATGAATGGAAGTTTCATCTGTTTGAAAATTCCATTCACATGCTTAGATCACTCTGCCAATGAGATCGAGAGCTCGTTTGTTATTCCAATTTGATTGTGCTTTATTTGTTACAACACAGCTGAACACGTGCAGGACGTTAATGTCCAGGCACCTTCACTAACACAGCTGAACACGTGCAGGACGTTAATGTCCAGGCACCATCACTAACGCAGCTGAACACGTGCAGGACGGTAATGTCCTGGCACCGTCACTAATACAGCTGAACACGTGCAGGACGGTAATGTCCAGGCACCATCACTAACACAGCTAGACACGTGTAGGACTTTAATGTCTAGGCACCATCACTAACACAGCTGGACACGTGCAGGACGTTAAGGTCTAGGCACCATCACTAACACAGCTGGACACGTGTAGGACGTTAAGGTCTAGGCACCATCACTAACACAGTTGGACACGTGCAGGACTTAAATGTCCAGGCACAATCATTTTGAAACTACGAGCGATGGCTTCAACGTGATGTCTCTTTGTGAGAGAGATGAGCATAAGGCCATATAACCATTAAAAAATTATATATATTCAATCTTTTTTTTGAGGATTGGTACTGACACATATTAAGTTGTATTGGAATAGACAATATTATTACTCTGAAATAAGGAATTGACGGGTAGAAATGTTAGACGCGATCTTGGTGAGAAACTCCTTTTCTCATGTTATTCCAGTGTTTCAACAGAGATTATTGTTGAAGAATCCGACCTGTCCATTTCTATTTTTGCAATATTCTTTTGAATAACCATGTTGATCTTGGTATCAAAGGACTCTTTTCAAGACCCTGGTCAAAATGTTTAAATTTTATGACTTTGTCTCGTCTTTATCATCAGTAAAAGATATGCAATTATCTTTGCCGTAGGAGAAAGAACGAATTGGTACATGAAACCATGTTGTGAGGCAGAGTTACGTTACATAAAATTACAACTTGAAAATGGAAAGCTTTGGCTGACTAGTCCAAACAACATATATCACGTTCCGAATAGAACTGGGGGACAATTAAATGAATCCACAAATATATTTAATCTGGCATTATATTAACTGACAAGAGTCTAACAAAGACGCATAAAACTGTTTTCATTCTTCAAAATTTCAGAACGGATATTGGGTTGAAACTACCACGCATTCATTCACTTGACTTACTGTGTGTATTTAGGTAAGAAGTTGAAAGCGGTCACTTCATCAACCCTACACTAAAGTGATAAAAAGTTCCTGCATTTTTCACAACAGTGGTTCTAATTTATTATAAACACATATTCTTCTTTCAGTTTTCCTATCCTCACGATGCCCGAACCGACATAAGCCACAGTTCAACTGCCCCAACTTTGATATCAGTTCGCACACCACATATCCTCAACACGATGTAATACAAAGTGTCCTTTCCGCTCATATTAACTCCATAGCTGCTCGCGAGTGTTCCATTAAACGTAACAGGTGCCGACAGCCCACATTCGCTTCTGGATAGCTACCGCCACCGTCATGCGAATAATCTTTGCAAACATTTGGGGAATATGTCGGTCGACGCCAGCTAACATATCGCAGCATTTCTGGACCGCTTCCTGCCGGCAAATGACGATTATTTAAAACATTTGATGAAATAATTCTGTCTGGCCGGTTTATGGCCGTGATTTTCATCATTTGGCGTCATGCTGCGGTAACGGCCTCAGCTGAGTCTGCAAGGGCAATAATGCTTGGAGTGGCCTAATTCGCAAATTAATGTAGAGTGTAGCACCGTGTAGAGAGGGAACTGTGAGTTAAATGAGCCTCAGTGATGGAAGGAATGCAATTATTTGTCGGGGCTGTCGCGATGGATTGCAGGAAGGATAACTTCTGCGAAACACTGCTCGTGGAACATGAATATATTGGGGCACATAGAGGCAGTCCCTGATGTATACGTCGTCCATCATATACAAGTCTTGAGACAAAAAAAATAGCCGATGAGTGAACTACAAAACTTCTTGACAGAACTAGACAACAGAAAGTATTGGACCTAAGTGTTTCCATATCATAAAAAAAAAATCGACGGTGCAGCCTTTGAGGAAAAAGTTTCGTCTTATCACCAGACACACCACCTGAACCTGGTACTTTCTCTACGAAACACTGAAAACGGGTCGAAACTGTAATACAGTCGAACATATTCGTATTAATTGCACATCTCTAATTCTGCAATAAAATATGACGATGTGCTCCAACACACTTGCAACAAAGAGAGCACCGTGACCAGAGCACAGGCCTCCGTGTGACCATAGCACAGGTCTCCGCGTGACCAGAGCACAGGTCTCCGCGTGACCGGAGCACAGGCCTCCGCATGACCATAGCACAGGCCTCTGTGACCTGACCATAGGTCTGCGCGTGTTCATAGCACAGGCCTTTGTGACCTGATCACAGGTCCGCGCGTGACCATACCACAGGCCTCTGTGACCTGATCACAGGTCTCCGTGTAACCATAGCACAGGCCTCCATGTGACCTGAGCACAGGTCTCCGCGTGACCAGAGCATGGGTCTCCTTGTGACCTGATCACAGTTCGCAGGATGATTTAGTAGAGGTCACCGTGGGACATGAGTACAGGTCACCGTGTAGCTGAGTACTGGTCAAGGTGCGACTGAGTTCAAGTCATCGTGTCACGGAGTAAATGTCACTATGAACCTTGATTATGGACCACAACATTGGAATCGTGTCACCGAAACAGCGTTGCCACATTCTAACAACGACATTAAACCATTTTACGCGGTCGTCGATACACGTACTTCTCGGTCAGCATGTGGTGCAGTGTGCCACATCACATGCACTGTGATGATGCATGTCATCATACTGTAAACAGGACGACGTTTTCGTCATCAAATTAGTTCATCTTTCTTATTTCACCCGCTGCAAAGTTCCTGTCCACATCTTCAGACAAAACACATTCAATTTCGGACTCCCTCCGACAGCCACCCGACTCGCCTTCAATCATTCGCGCCCTCGAACACAGCCTATCTTGTCCTTTCAACCATTTCATTACCTACCGTACCCACCACCGTATTTCAATAACGACTCTCGCAACAACCATCATACGTTCATTGCTGATATATACCCCCCTACACCACTCAATCGCTATTCCTTATACCAATGACTGCGGACGAGTGTTTCATGAAATGTAGAAGATGTAGATAAAACCCGTCAGCAACCCTAATTATTACACCCATTCGACACCCATCCAAACAGATACACTAATCTATCAAACCCCAATGAGAGCAAACCTCCCCAAGCCATTATAGATATTTTTTCACGTTGGCTACAAAATGCCCAGCATCAATCCACTGAACCCCCACGACAACCACCCTACCCCCAGCCGCAATCCATCATAGCGCAAATCCATTACATCATAACGGAAGCCACACAACAGCAGCCACTATCCATTGCCCCTTACGATATCCACCAACTGGCAGCCCAATCCACTTTAACCACACGAGAGATACCCAACAGCCATCCTCTTCTCTTTATCTTCACGGTGGCCACTACCCGTTACACCCCCACGACAGCAATCTACCACCAGCCCTAATCAATTTTACCCAACTACCGCCACTGGTGATCCCCCAGCCTCTATCTATTGCCTCCTGAGAGAGTCGCCCCACTTAATCCATATTAACTACTCCCCCACGAGAGCCATCCAACGTCCAGTCTAAATCCATTGCATCGCTACGGCAGTCACCAACCCCAGCCCCTATTCATAAAACACACACGACAGCTATCCAGTCACCGGTCATTGTCCATGGCAACCCCACTCCACCAACGTAAAGCTCGCATAAATTACACACCAACAATGGCCCCCCATCCACCATTTGCCATTCATTGCACCCTCATAATAGCCACCAACCCCCAGGCCCTATACTCAATACCCCTCGTGATAGAAACCTTCATAAAACACTATCATTGGAGAGAAAACACCTGCTCTGCGACTCTAATGAACAGAGGCCGTATTTTTAGTGTAAAAATCTGTCAGATCATAATCAGGATATTCAAAAATGACAGAAATTGGCAGTGACAAAGGTTATTTATGTAGCCGCAGTTTCCGTTGTATTTTGTTCCGATTGCACTTGGTGTCGAGTCATAATCCTGACTAATGGAAACGGGAAGGAAACTTTTTCTTGCGTTTCCTACGTCGCGTATTTGGGAATGGAGACAGTCTCTCCTGTAAGGTTACCACCGTTGCTAAGCTGATTTATGGACAGCGGAGTGTGGTTTGCGCTGGTCTATTGCACATTACGATCAAATTATTATTCGTTTCCGTAACACGGAAATAGTTTATTGTGCATCAGTGTTCTTGATGATTGCGATGTAACTTCAGAGCAATCACCCAAGGTGACTGCCCAACTGAAACAAGTTACAGTCATCGTGTCTTGCTTCCGGTTATGAGTGGCAAAAAATTAAATTTGGAACTGAACAAATTTCACTTACTCTATACAGTCACCTTCAATACTCTACTCCAGTAAGCTCCGACACACTTAATTGAATTTTGCGCAAGTGACTAAATAAATAATGTCAAGTTAAAACAGTTAAAAATTGTTCTTCGTAATCAATGTTTCTTGGCAAGGTCAAAGGACCATGATCTGGATTCCTGCCTGTTCACCGTTGGTACATCCCATTGGTAGTAGTTAATAGGACTGCAAAAGTCGCCCTGGAAAAGGACTGCAAAAGTCGCCCTGGAAAGGGACTGCAAAAGTAGCCCTGGAAAAGGACTGCAAAAGTCGCCCTGGAAAAGGACTGCAAGAATCGCCCAGGAATAGGACTACAAGAACGGCAATGGAAAAGTAGGACTACAAGAACGGCAATGGAAAAGTAGGACTACAAGAACGGCAATGGAAAAGTAGGACTACAAGAATGGCACTGGAAAAGTAGGACTACAAGAACGGCAATGGAAAAGTAGTGACTCTATGTATGTTATTTGTGAAGGATTTAGGATGTATGCTTTTAGTGAAGGAATTAGATAGACGAAAATTAGTGTTTGCAAATATGCTATTTGTGAAGGATTGGCAACTTTTAGTGAAGGATTGGTTAGGATGTATGTTATTTGTTAGTGACTCAGACGCTGTATTTCTCGGACATTATAGTGACATGTTAAGACAAATTGATCAAGATTGATGATACGTAGAGATACCAGGAACGCATGTTCTTCATGAGTCGGTCGATGTATTGAGTAAGATGTATGTTGTTTGTTAGTGACTCAGGCGTTGTATTTCTCGGACATTGTAGTTATATGTTAAGGCAAATTGGTCAAGATTGATGATACCATGAACGGAGGTTTTTTATGAGTCGGCCAATGCATTTGTTAGATCGCATCTCGAGTGTTCTGTTCTATTTGGGACAAGTGTGGTACTGTTGATAGATAGAGACTGGCAATGACGGGGTGGGGGGAAGAGGGGAGTCAGTCGCGTGAGATCGGGAGCCTACATAAAAACACCCTGGAGATGAGGGGTCCATATACGCTTTTTGTGAAGGAATAAGGTGGTCTGTAACCACATAGAGACAATTACTCAAGTGAGTTTCAATGATGGCATGACAGTTTGCGACCTTTTTAGCTCTGGATGTACGGTCACACAATGATCTTTTCTCGAGATAAGATCATCTTGGGGAATTTCCGTTACCTTACGATATCTTTCAGATTCCTTACGGTATCTTTCCGTTACTTTACGATATCTTTCAGATACCTTACGATTTTTCTGCTTGCATTGGTCACGTACGCTTTGTAAAGATGTATGTTATTTGGTCTTCTCGATACTGTATATGATTGGAATATTTCGCACGGAATGGTATATTATTAGGATTGTTATTGAATGACCCAATAGACATTTTACTGTTCAAACCTTTTTCTAGGATAATCGAAGTAATTATGCAAGAAATATGTTGCACGATTAAAACCATTCGCATTTAACACCGTTCAGAGATTCATCACTAGTCAAACAACAAATACAGTACGTTCACGTACGTTTTCAGGTGAGTTTTTTTTCTGTAGACAATGAAACAAGATTTATTTATACATATATTTACACACATTTGGGGATAACATGTACATTGTTCATAAAGAGAATAATACAGGTTATGTACATAGGTTCACGGGTTTCTTTCCACTGCATATTTTCAATAGGTATTTCGGTTGACAATGAGGCAAGAATAATAGTAAATATATATTTATGAATATGAGAGCATACAAGGATCAAGTACGAGCATACGATGATGATTTATGTTCGTTTAGAGGATAAAACCTCCTGAGATAGAGTTGCTTCCATCATTAAGACGACTTCATTCGCCGAACACGGTCTCACCCGGCTTGCGTCTCTTCCATGTTAAATCCATTTCTTCATCGACATCATCAACCAAGCCACATCGCTTCCTCTTTTTAGCGACTGGCGGTTTATTTTCAAGGGTTTTCTTGGGAATGTCCGGGTGCCCATAGGCAAGAGTTGTGCATGCGTTGAGATAGTAGCGCTTATTTTCAATTTTACTGAGACAGTTTTTGATTGTGCGTACAGTTTGGAGTTGGCATGCTTGCGCTCGGATGTTGTGTATTGTCTCAAAGTGTGTGTACGTTTTCTGGGTATGTATATCTCTGTATTGTTCATGTTTGATTTGGGCTTGTGTCTGGTAATTGACACCTTTAGCAGCCGATTTTGTTGCGTCGGACTCAAGAAACATGCTGTAACAGTTGGGTTGTAAGCAGATGATTTCACTCGGGTAGTCATCAGCTGTTTCGCTTTTCAGTAGTCCCCTAGCTGTCCTTTCTTGGATTCATCGAACAAGGGGTGATTTTTGGGAAAGTAGGAAAAGTCTATGTATTCAGCCAGGGGAGCTTGACGCATTTCCGCTTCAATGTCTGTCACGCCTTTGAACTGGATTAGCAACGAGTCAGTGTCCGAGTAGATGAGCGAGACGTTGTCACCGTAGCGTGGTATTAGTGTGCCATATAAGAAGCTGTTGACTTTTGCTTTTGCTTTTTCAAGGACGAAGAATCCAACTTGGAGTGGATGAACCATTCGGACATTTTTTTGCTTGAGGATCATGATGACTGTTTCGTGACCGATAACGTAGCAGTTTTTTAGGAGCGGGTTGGCAGCGTGTTTTCGGAACTCATTGGGGGTGCACACGACCTTTGCCTCTGGACTTCTGTTGAGCGGATTGAACAAAAGCTTTCCGTAAATACTATTCGAGAGTAGTTTGTAAAGGGACTTTTCAAAAGAGTTTGTAGACTCCTGACGTTTTTGTATATTTTTCATGATAAAAGTTTTGAAGATCGATTCCTGCTTGATGCGAAAAATTCGATGAACCTTGGTCACTTCCAGACCTTGCCTGAGGAGTACTTGGAGAAGTTCCAGGGCAACGAGGTAGTCAGTTTGAGGTAGATGGCTAACAACAAGCTTACGATTTGCTCATTTTCTGTTTTTGAGGTGTTCCGAGCCAGCCAAAAGATTTTTTGTGATAGGTGAAACATCGTCCAAGGTAACCTCTTTGTGATGTAGCAGGAGTGGCAGCTCATCTGTTTTTCTTGCAACATCATCGCTGACTTGGACATCCACGCAGACAATATACGTATACTCACCTGAACAGTCTGTGTTTACCAAGTCGAATGCTTGAATTTCTTCCGGTGTGAACTCGAGGATATGCCAATGATTAGGGGTTCACTCAAGCATCCAGCATAAAGACTGTTAAAGTCCCACATTGCTGCTGAAGACACGGGTAATGTAGGGTCATAGTCTTTGCATCGGGGATTGTTTATCTTGGTAAGACCTTTTGTCAACGTCACGAATCCGCCTCGTGTGTTTTTGACAATCAAGTGAAGGAGATCGATATCTTTGACCAGCGCCAATTTCATCTTTCCTTCATAGAGGGCGGCTTTTATTGCAAAGCCAGGGACGCTCACAAAATGGACGGGGTCCAGGGTATAGTCGCGTGTCATGGTCTCCCTAAGCTTTTGGAAGACTTCAGCCAGCAGCAGCGTGTCGATGAGCAGGTATATGATCATGTAATCACGCAATGTCTTACAGTTTGCTGCCTCCCACAGTTCGATCACTTCAGCATAATCAGAGTCCGATATTCCTTTGCCTCGAAGTTGACTGTAGAAGGCTTGTTGCGATGGGATCTCAGTTTGGTCCAGCACAGAATCAGATGTGATGGCTTCGTAGCAGAAATGTCTTTTTCGAGTGGCGAGGTCTAGAACCTTGTCACTGTATCCTAGACTTATGAGATGGGATTTGAGGAGTGCCATGTCATGCCCACTATCTTTAAGATTTTTGGCAAGACTATCTAAACTTGAGTTTAGGAATGAGAACGATTCGATGAACTTGACACCGTACTTGCTCGTGGCATCATTCAAGGAGACAAAGATGCTTAACATTTTATCTGATTGTTTCGGCAGAACATTTATTTTGGAAAAGTTTTTACCATCCAATCCTCTCAGTATGAAGCGCATGTCATAGGCGGATGCATTGTGAGCAATACAAGGCATGAACCTGAGTTTCTTCGTTATTCTGAAGTTACAATGTAGGCACATTGCGGCCAAGTAGTTTCCTGTTATAACCTCTTTATTGGGGCTGAAGACCCTCTCAACCTAATGGTTATGATGACGTACACGTTTTTTACCCTTATCCTCAAAAGCGGCTCCACAGCATTCACATGTTTTGCTTCGCAATATTTTTTCACGTCCTGTTTGGTGAGGACGGGGGTGGGGAACAATGGTAGGGTTGACATGCATTCATTATAATCCAGCAACATATTCTTAACAAGATGTGTTTCCATCTCCTCAAGGGGAACTGTGGTCGAATCGACCACTTTCTGCTTTACAATTTTCCCGTCTCTATCCACAAGAGTGTAGCTGTACATACACAACTTGTGTATGTTGACTAAATGTTTCCCCTCTTGGGCGGGCTCCAGCACAGATTCACAGTCATAATAACATACAACAGGGGGTTTCATTGTTGCATGCATGGCTGAGAATTGGTACATTTCCCCTCCTTCAGGCATACTGATGTTTTGCAAGCCTGTAGTGGATTAACATGATTTTACGTGACCCTCTTTTTTGCTTTGGTTCATCCCTTGCATGCAGAAGGGACAAAAAAAGTTATCTCTACGCTTCGTATTTCTAAATGTTTTCATAAATGTAGAGGAACATGGTATGAGGGCGACATGATTAGCTTCTAAGATTTGCACAAGGTGGATCGTGCGCTCCTCACTGGCCTCTAAACTGCCTCTGTATACACTAACCAGCCCATAACCTTCTTTCTCTTTAGTGAGTTGATATAGTCTAATGTTGACATTACAATCTCTTTCTATGTGTGGTCTTTTTTGAGAGAGGTTTGTATATTTAGGTAAATGGAAATGAGCGATCATGCTTGTCAGGACACAATTATTCTTTTTTATCTTAATGTTGACAATGTGATGCTTTCCTGGACTATTTTTGGACCAAGGAACATAACTACCGATCCGTTTTGTTCCTTCAACCCCTGTCCTGTAGAATTTAGGGTCAACAGCGGTGACTGTTTTAATGCTCCAGCCACTACCTTCTAGATCCTGTATGTCTAATTTATTTTGTAAATCTACCCCGAGATCCTCAATCAATTCACTTAAAACCACTGTTTTTGTTAGCTGGATCGCTTTTTTGTTTAATACCCAATCCTTCTTACCTATAGTTGCATCCTCCATGGATTTCCCCATTTTGACCCTCGCGGTGCACTGGAGTCTTTGGAATGTTCCTAATTTTGTTTCAATGTGATTCACTAATTCCCTGCATCCTAATGTTATCAACGATGATATATTAACGTAATCAGTGATTGGGTTAAATGATGATGTTACGAAATGCTGGTCCAAAATACCTTTAGTGGTTGGTGGGTGAAATATAGCTACTCCCGACTCGACAGTAGATGGTGCATCAGTAGACTGAGCGACGGGTGGTTCAACAGTAACCTGAACTCCGGAAAATTCCGGAGCAGTAGCCTGAACTCCGGGTAAATCCGGAGCAGTAGCCTGAACTCCGAGTAAATCCGGAGCAGTAGCCTGAGCGATGGATGGATCAACAGGACACGCTGTATCAGTAGACTGAGCGACGGGTGGTTCAACAGTAGCCTGAACTACGGATAATTCAGGAACAGAAGACTGAGCGACGGGTGGATCAACAGGACACGCTGCCTCAGTAGACTGAGCGACGGACGGATCACTTGTAGGCTGAACTCTGGCTTGTTCCGGAAGGGTTCCACCACCGGGTTGCGAGCTTACCGTAAGGGACGCGGCAGGGGTAGCGGTAGGGCTTACGGTAGGGGTAGCGGTAGGGCTTACTGCAGGGGTAGCGGTAGGACTGATGGACATTGCGAGGCTATAGGCAGTCCCTGCATCCTCCAACAATGACGCATCTGCCATATCGTCTTAGTTCATCCTGTGAGGATAAAAACACTTGATTAACAACACAGTTAAAACAATACACAATCAAAGTTACATACATCTCGAGTGAAAATACGGCCAACAAGATCATTCCTGCAATATCAAATAGCAAAAGACATCTCTAAATTACTTACATCTCGAATGAAAATATGACCGCGACCAACAAGATCAAGCCTGCAAATCATGCATGAGCTACGCGACTGACTCCCCTCTTCCCCCCACCCCGTCATTGCCAGTCTCTATCTATCAACAGTACCACACTTGTCCCAAATAGAACAGAGCACTCGAGACGCGATCTAACAAATGCATTGGCCGACTCATAAAAAACCTTCGTTCATGGTATCATCAATCTTGACCAATTTGCCTTAACATATAACTACAATGTCCGAGAAATACAGCGCTTGAGTCACTAACAAATAACATACATCTTACTCAATACATCGACCAACTCATAAAGAACATGCGTTCCTGGTATCTCTACGTATCATCAATCTTGATCAATTTGTCTTAACATGTCACTATAATGCCCGAGAAATACAGCGTCTGAGTCACTAACAAATAACATACATCCTAACCAATCCTTCACTAAAAATTGCCAATCCTTCACAAATAGCATATTTGCAAACACTAATTTTCGTCTATCTAATTCCTTCACTAAAAGCATACATCCTAAATCCTTCATAAATAACATACATAGAGCCACTACTTTTCCATTGCCGTTCTTGTAGTCCTACTTTTCCAGTGCCATTCTTGTAGTCCTACTTTTCCATTGCCGTTCTTGTAGTCCTACTTTTTCATTGCCGTTCTTGTAGTCCTACTTTTCCATTGCCGTTCTTGTAGTCCTATTCCAGGGCGATTATTGCAGTCCTTTTCCAGGGCGACTTTTGCAGTCCTTTTCCAGGGCGACCTTTGCAGTCCTTTTCCAGGGCGACTTTTGCAGTCCTATCAACTACTATTGGTATAGCATCCCAGCAGAGTTGTTGAAGATATACCTTAGTTTTTCAAGATTGTAATTCTGTTCCATCCAATCATCTTATGTACACAGATAGAAAAGCTATCACCCTCTGATTTGTTTCCTTTCAAAGTAATAATTAAAACGAATGAGAAATAAAAACCTTAGCTGGAAACACCTGCAAAAAAAATTCGTTCCAGCTAGGTTCTCCACCGACCCAGTTTCGTAGTCAATTTAAGGCCAGGAATATTGATTGTTTATTTCGTACATCTGAACAACCATGTTATTTTAAGACATCTCATCAGTTAAAAATGATTCCTAAACAATTCAACATTCCCGCCAATTATCTGAAACTGCAGCTTAAAAATCATCGTTGTGTTACAGCAGTTCAATTCTTTTTCTCTGTGGGTGACGTTTCATCATGCAACTTTTCTCCTCCCCAAAAATTAAATGATTTTGCCAACTATTCAGTAGCGTTGGCATGAACGTTACGGCCACTGAAAAGCGCAAAGGTTGTAGTCACGATTTGAAATTTTTACAATATACAAATGACGAAATAAATAATCCAAGCACTTTATAAATCTTCAAGGTACAGGCTGCTAGAAGACATCCAGATTTCATTGAGGAGAGATTTATGTGGGAAATCTCCTGAGCGAATCAGTGTAGGTGATCGTAATTTCTCTCGAAGCTCAACAGGTTTCTTGTTTAAAACGGAAGGCGGACAATAAGCGGCGAAACAGGGTCAGAGGTCGCCCCTGGCACAAATAAATATTCATAATCCCTCCTCTCTGGGCTATTTTTTTAATATAACATTCACTAAATGCAACTAATATACGAAAAAAAGATATTGATCGTGTAGACGCCCTACCGTATGGTATAATTGGTCATATAAATGTATTGGTCCTAAGAGTAAAAAAGAGAATGCCTCTTTGACCAACACACCAACAGAATTCCAGTTGTAATTATTCCAACTCAAATTCATACTCAGTCACCAGAGGCTGATAATGGGTAGCTGATGCCTCTGTCAAGTGACATCTTCTGTCCACACCATGTTCACTATTGTTCCTGAGCTCTTAACACAACGTATCTCACTTGTGGTTCTGAGTTTTTCTTCTTGCCCTAATGATGCAAGGATTCAACCTAATATTATAGTCAATTTTCTTTCTCACTCCTTCTTGGATGCATCCCTGACGTGGTTCCCCTTGCATTTGACACACTCTTGCAACGTGCACCCATAGCATGTTTCCATGCTAAACTTTGGCCATCAAACACCCACGATGTGGTTCCCCTTGTCGTGACCACATTCATTCAGGTATGCATCCAACACGATATTACCTTTGCACTTCCAACACTATTGCATATTGCATTTACAGTATGACGTGGTTCCTTTTGCATTTGCCACACTCGGGCATTGTGCACTCCTGACGTGGCTCATATTGGGTTTACCACACTCCTGCATTGTGCATCCCTGACGTTGCTCATGCTGCACTTACCAAACTTCTGCTGTAATGCTCCCATGATGTGGTTTAATTTGTAATTGCCACATTCATGCATTGTGCCACAGTGACATATATTGTGCCACCATGACATATATTGCACCACAGTGGCATAAATTGTACCACAGTTACATATATTGTGCCACAGTGGCATGGTGTCCATAGTCATTGCCCCACTCCGGCACTAAGCCCCTATAACGGAGTTCCCTTTGTCGGTGCCACGCTGTTTCCATGACGTACTCATGGCGTGATTTACATAATCTTTGCCATACTCTATGTATGTTGCATCCATGCCGTGTTCCCGTTGTATAAGCTACTCTCTTGCATTGCGTCCCCATGTCGTGGTTTCCTCTGTATTACCAAACGTCTGCACTGTAGGCCCTTGACGTGCCTCCCTTTGTATTACCCCACTACCATACTGTAGGCCCTTGACGTGCCTCTTTTTGTGTTACCCCACTACCATAATGTAGGCTCTTGACGTGCCTTCCTTTGTATTACCCCACTACCATACTCTAGGGCCTTGACGTGCCTCCTTTTGTGTTACCCCACGATCATACTGTAGGTCCTTGACGTGCCTCCCTTTGTATTACCCCGCTACCATACTGTGGGCCCTTGACGTGCCTCTTTTTGTATTACCCCACTACCATACTGTAGGCCCTAGACGTGCCTCCCTTTGTATTACCCCACTACCATTCTGTAG
Organism: Gammarus roeselii; assembly: GCA_016164225.1. Classification (NCBI taxonomy): domain Eukaryota; kingdom Metazoa; phylum Arthropoda; class Malacostraca; order Amphipoda; family Gammaridae; genus Gammarus; species Gammarus roeselii. Next base: position 8,584 of record SDVV010000535.1, on the reverse strand, counting down.
GCCCTTGACGTGCCTCCTTTGTATTACCCTAATACCATAATGTAGGCTCTTGATGTGCCTCTTTTTGTATTACCTCACTACCATACAGATGACTCCTGACGTAATTCCCTTTGTTTTACCCCACTCCCGCTCTGTTGGCTCTTTAAGTGGTTCCTTTGTTGGTTCCATACTCCTGGTACGGAAACCATGACGTGGTATCTTCGTCTGATCCACACCCTCACTATGATTCGCCCATGACGTGACTATCTCGCTTCTAACCATTTTCTGGATTTGATGCCCCCATGACGTGGCTCCCCTCGTCTCTGACCTGTATATCTTCTCGCACAGCTCAGCCCTGTTGCAAAAGCCTGCAAAGTTTCTGCTGGAAGAAGACGAAGCGGACACAATACGAGACACCACCGGCTTAGGGAGGGAGGGGGGGAGTTGTAGTGGAGGGAGAATAAGATGGGAGAATCTGAGTAGAACAGGCAGTGGTCCTGATGGTGTCGGTGCCGTTTTTTTGTGCGCCGCATCTACTTGTTCTGAGTTACAATTATCACTTGGTTGCTCTCGAAACAGAAGCTGCCTCAAATCCTTAATCAACAATGAATATTCTGTCACTCCAATAACAATCCGCACTAAATCCCACAATCATGACGTCCTAACGAGTAAAGTTTTCCGAGTGCAGCGGATTACCATTACATTTGTGTCACTGCCTGGTGATTACGTGTCCTGAAGATGGTCCATCATATATAAGAATGTTGCATCACGTATGTGCCAACTTTCCTGCGTACATAGGAAGGAGTGCTCCCATGGACGCGTATTGTAAGATTAGCTAAAATCATACTATGATGGGAGTATTTTAAGTTATTTATTTATTCCTCGAAAGACCATTCCCCTATTTACACTCCTGTAACCATCACATTTAAACGCTCTGAACGATCACAACAGAATACAAAAAAAAAATATTGCCGCAAACCTCGTATTCCCTGGTTTTTAGACCTCCACACTTCCAAGCAACAATCCGTAAAAAAAACAGTTCATCCTGGTAGTGTTGGGGAGATTCTTGTACACATAATTCGAACCTAATTCAATCCCCATGTTTCAATCATATAATATAATAGAAACCTGTAGACAGTTAGTACTGTTCATGTAAACAATCCAATTACTCGCCGCGGTCAAATGTTCTGTTGGAACTTGGTTTTATCGATCAGGTGCGAAATAATGGGTTAACACTGGTAACGGTTCTGAAAATAATTACATAAATTTCTGGCAAGTATATGATATAACTATGTTCGATCATATATAAACGGTGAGACAGCACGCCATTTTTGAGCGTAGTTTACTGATGGTGCAACACGTAACATTACCACAGAATATACCGTCGCTACTCTTTAGAGTAAAGGTTACCAAACCAACAAGGAGTAAGACGAAATAATGATGCTTCTTCTATGGATGAGTGCAACCAAATGAAAGATTTTAACAAATACTATCATCCAATTGAATTTAACTCCAAGCAACAGTTTGCACCAACAGTCGTCACTAAGTAGCTCATCGATTTACTGTCCAAGTGTCCAAGTGTTGTCATTCGATTATTGAAATATGAGCTACCCTGATATATATGAAATAAGCAAGGTTTGAGCATAAGTGGCGATGTTTCTATCTAGTTGGTCCTGTAAGCCGAGCGACATCAGGTCCCTACTGGAGTAAGACCAAAGTCATGGAGGCGAAGGTCACTCAACGAAACCGCAATAAGGAACAACGTTTTTCATCAGGTCCCTACTGGAGTAAGACCAAAGTCCTGGAGGCGGAGGTCACTCAATGAAACCGCAATAAGGAACAACGTTTTTCATCAGGTCCCTACTGGAGTAAGACCAAAGTCCTGGAGGCGAAGGTCACTCAACGAAACCGCAATAAGGAACAACGTTTTTCATCAGGTCCCTACTGGAGTAAGACCAAAGTCCTGGAGGCGAAGGTCACTCAACGAAACCTCAATAAGGAACAACGTTTTTTTTAATGGGAAACTGAAATTAGACTGTTCCTTGAAACCAGTTACAAACAATTATTGAAGATATTTGTTTCCATCTTCCGTAGCTATAGACTTAGATTGTATACACGAATTCGATGAAGAAAGAACTTGTACCGTAATTCTGAACTTGTTATTTGACTTTTCTAAACTTTCCTCCATGTAAATAATCTGTTTTCCCAAGGCCTAATTTTTTTACCATGCTGGCTAAATTATATTTTAAACGTTTTTTTTTGTTTTTGGGTGAAAAATGGACAACAATAACATTTAGATAACTGCACTTTTAAATATTCAGTTGACTATTCCTGTCAATGTAACAGATCAATCACATCATTTTATCTGACCACTTGACTTCCGACTGACTCCTGCAACATCACTGAAACGATAGGTAGCAATAACCAGGTTATTTTGGTAGTAACCTGAAGGGCAACGAATAAAGTAAAAATTTGGTGACTTCGAGTTCAATTTGATTAGTTAGGAAGACTAGACCGTTGTTAACTCAATAATATCTAGTTCATATTTAGTCAACGAGTTAGTTTTCGCTACCTACATAATATCTCGCTTTACCCTGAAAACATGGCTGAAATAACTTTAACAATTAATGCTACCAACTGCATATTCTTGAGCTGACGTAACCGTCAGCTTAGAAATGTACAATTATGTTCTGTTAGTCATCCAAACAATACCATCTGTACCAATTAAAAGCTATAATGATTAACAATATGTCATTTTAATGTCAATGCAATTGTTATTACAATATTACAACCACTTAGAATAAACGAATTGACTTCCAGCAACTTAACACAAACTATAAAAGTTGAATCATATCAGCCGCCTTAAGAACCTCAGTTTCTGAAATTCTCATTTTGCAACGATCGAAGTTATAACCCGCTGCTTGCGTAGTTCACTTCTCTGTTAGCTGCAGTATGACGAACAACAAATCTTAAAACAAGTTTCGCTGTCATGAAGTTCTCATGCAAACGTTTCTGAGACTAATCTGTTTTTCTAGTTGCCCAGTTCTCTGGGTCCGTTGTACAGGACATAATTTGGTATAGCGCATGTCTAGGCTGTGAGGTTTACTTCTAATGTGGAGGGGGTCTGGGTGAATCATTAGTGGAGGGATGAGGCGCCCATTTACCTCGCCAAAGGTTCAATATAAGGCACGTTAACCAAGAAACCTTATGTAATTAACACCGGTCGGTTTTGTTCAACATCTAACTTCCTGAGAATGAAACCGTTGTTCAAATAGTTCTCGCTGAACGCAGAAGCAGAGCTAAATTGGAAGAACAAGTGTTCAATAATTCGATGACTCTGTTAAAGAACAATGTTTAGTTCACTCACGACTGTCGTCGTGTCGTTCCATTACAATGTCGTGCTTCCCCTTTTGGAGGGTTAATAACTGTACAGCCCCCCAATTAAAATGCATTAATGACTTACTTCAACGATCCCCTAGCATTTTTTTTCCCAGTACGCGGAGCAGGTCTCGGCTGAAAACAAACAGGCCTAAAGCAGGCTGGTTTGTCGGTGCCTCCTAAATTCATTCAAGAGGTGACAGATGATGTTTTTGCAGCTATCTGCAGAAAAGCTCCAATTCCCTTAACTGTGGAATAGATGAAAATTTTCTCGACAGCCGAGCTGACGAAATTCTGTGTTTTGTAGCCCGTTCGACATTATATTTTAAAGAGACCTTCCCGGAGGGATCCCCCCCACCTGATAAAAATAAACCCCCACTCAACAAGGAGACGTCAAGTATAATTGACAGCAGAACAAAAATACTTCGAAATTCTATTTGGGGCAGAGGAACTGGGCTGATGCTGTGTTTTGTCTTGTTATTCAGCAAGAATTATTTTTGATTTATTATTTGAAACTGGTAATTGGAGCAGCGATTTTAGGAATTATTTCAGAACCACATTTATTGTCGATGGGCAGAAGTCTCTTCGTGAAACAATGAGCAGCAGAGGGAACCTAGCATTTTTTTTCCTCAAGCTGCCTATGCCTCAATGACATATGTATTATGTTTGTGCAGACTGACGATTAATAAAGTTAACGCATAGATCTCGAGAATCAGAAAGTGTTTGAAAAGGCAAGGATTCCATCGAGATGACTGATAACAGCACATCACGCCCATTTCTCTTTTGACAATTAGGAAACACTCAAATACGCGCTTTCTGGTGGCCCAAATAATTTAATTATTTCGTCCATTTTATTTACAGTCGGATGCATAGCATGAACAGTGAATAACCGTTATCAACAATAAGCACCTGATATTTTGGCTGATATTCTAAAAAACGATTTGATTCTTGTTACGTCGTGGAAAATGTAGCTAGCCAAGGAAATTTCCCAATCGAAATGTAAGAAGATATTCTGAAGTGTTGTTGTCCCGAGATGTTAACTCAGGGAGCCGATGACCGGCAGGGCCGTATGCAGTTTTTTTCTCATGTATAACTTCAAGAAAACAAATCCCCGAACCCAGTAAAGCTTTCCCAAACACAGCAAATTAAATGTAGCATCCGTCAAGGTTGGATCAAAATCAAAGTTTTATATCTTCCGATTTTCATGGAATTTCCATCCGTCTATTCTGTTGTTAGCGCAATGATAATAGCATTCATTCCATTGCATCACGCGTAAATGAATGATAATTGATCTCGATGATGATTGCAAAGAAGGTCTGTTCAGTCATTTACGTGAGCATGAGCAAAGAATATATCACAAAAAAAATTGTACGTGAATTTCTTGATCTAAATTTTTAACAGTTGTAATTAGGCATCAATTTTAAACAAATTACCTCATCAAACAACACGGTGCATCTTTTTGCATGAGGAACAAAACCTCTTAAACACTTTTTGTTATCAGTTTGTGTGGAAATTAATAGACCGATTCATTGAAATCAACAAAAGTTCGTAAAAATATATACGGCATCAAAAGTAATATTGTTGTATCATCATATAAAATATTTTCTGTGGTAAAAATTCTATAAGATTGTCTGGTGCATTATCTAAGGATGCATAGAATGAAACATTTTGCTAGTTTTGGATCCCAGGCAGAAAATAACATTAATTGGGACAAATACATCTCTTCCTCTTCCGTGTCAATCTCGCTTATCCTTGGATACTTCCAGCCACCTCTTGAATTCAGTGCAAAGAAATATGATTACCAAGTTCATGCTACCTCAAAGCTCAGGCTGTCTCTTGATTTCAGAGCTCAGAAATTTGCTTACAAAGCTCAGGCTATCTCCTGATTTTAGAGCTCCTAAATTTGCTTACAAAGTTCAGGCTACCTCTTGATTTCAGATCTTAGAAATCAGCTTACAAAGTTCAGGCTACTTCTTGATTTCAGAGCTCAGAAATCTGCTCACAAAGTTCAGGCTACCTCATGATTTCAGAGCTCAGAAATCTGCTCACAAAGTTCTGGCTGCTTATGATTTCAGAGCTCAGAAATCTGCTTCCAAAGTTCAGGCCACGGCTTGATAAACCCAAAGCACAGATCGCCGATTTCAGAGCTTAAAAACCCGTTATCGAACATATATTACTAACTACGACTACCAATTACTGTGATAAGGCAACCACTCAAATAGGGTAAAAAACTTCCGTTAACTGGGTTCTGGCTTTATCTTACAGAGCTCCCACTACCGCTTACAGTGTTTAGACTTCCACTTACATTGCTCAGATAAGCGTGCAATTTGATCACTCTAGACAATTACCTCTTGATCCTCTTTTATGCCCTACTCCAGCACCAGCTCCTCTTCTCAGCACCGAACAATAAACACGAATCAGGCAATAATGGCGCCGATTCAACTGCCATGCCGATAACATGCTGCAAGAATAATGTCATTGACGTTCACGTTAATTCACTCACCTATTCCGATGAGGGAGTAGTTAGGAGTTATAGTTATATTGGCAATAAAGTTTGCGTTAATTCACTCACCTATTCTGATGAGGGAGTAGTTAGGAGTCATAGTAATATTGTCAATGAAGTTTGCGTTAATTCACTCACCTATTCCGATGAGGGAATAGTTAGGAGTCATAGTAATATTGTCAATGAAGTTTGCGTTAATTCACTCACCTATCCCGATGAGGTAATAGTTAGAAGTCCTAGTTCATCTAGATGATAGTCATCTGAACAAATCAATTTTCAGTTTCATTTAAGTACTAGTAGAATTCAATATTTTATAATTTTGATATCCCACTGTCGATTTACATTGATGTAAATCAGGTTAGATATTGTTTCGTTTCAATAATATTAATTTTTCTTGAACGGTATTTGCTTGAATCGAATTCAGGAAATAAAGAGCGTATTGCAATACGATTTTTTTATTAGGTTATTTGAAGTTATTCTAAGTTTTCGATCAAGTAAACGGAAGATTTTTTTTACAATATAGGTACAAATAAAGACGCAATGTTGAATTCCTCCAGAGCAGGGAAGTCGACGGCACGACGCCACAAACACTTCTCAAATGTACTCACACACTTTCCGAAACCTGTCATCAGCGCTATCGGGTCAAGCCAGGACTCAGCAACACACACTCCGGGTCGGGACCCAGCAACACAAAATTGCTCAGTCACTACCGCTCCGTTTCACAACGAGATGCCAGACGCAAAGGCGGAAAAGGGCATTATGGCCGCTGATAATCTCATCCATTTACCATCGTTCTCCACTCACCCTCAACCACAACACAATCTCTCGCAACCTCATCACAGTTTTTATATCTCTCTCCCCTAGAGCTTGTTGCTTTGCGCCATCAATCTACCCATCCAATCTCATAGGCCTTCCTCAATTCACCTCCCCTCTAACCAACTTTAGTCACCAATGTTCCGAAATCTATCCTCATCATGCATTCGAACCCCCTCACAACACGCGTGTCTACTCTGTCCTCCAACTTCCACAATATCCTCATTCTAGCAGAAACTACTTCATTATTGATTTTATCCACTCGTCTCTCCAGCCATGAATTACAATAATTTAATCACGAAAAAATGCAACCTCTTCTGTCTACCGCTCTTGTTCCACCTGTCAGCCTCGTAGAGACGTGAGAGCGAGTCGAACTACATCGTGTCGGTAGATACAAATTGTTCCCGACATTGCTGCTACCCAGCCACTAGATAGGCAAGCCCGTCAAGAGTTGACGAGCAACGCAATGAAATTCTCGATAAAAATATGGGGAATGGGCAAACGACTGTATGATGAAACCTGTTGCAAATAACGGAAATTGTTGTGATGAAAATAGCTTCTAAATTGAAGTAGGTGAAAAAACATTATAAGGAAAATGAGAGGATGAACAAACGACACTGGTAGAACTGGACAATAAATCTGCGAACAATTTTATGGAGCAGTCCATGGTATAAATATACACAAAATCAATGCAGTATTAAAAGAGTGGAAAAGATACCAGTGATAACAAAAGAAATGAAGCGATTCGTACCGCAACCTACAGGATTCTGGTTAATGAAAATCATCCGGGACATGAAGAAGAAAGGGATGAGAATGACCGGTATACCGTAGGAATCAACGTTGCATTCATCTTTACCAAAATAGAAGGCATTATCGGATTTGAAGAAATGGAATCAAATAACAGAGTGGAGGATTGAAACAAGTTACGTTAAAGACTCGTTCAACTCTAATAAAAATTGGAGGGAAAAGTAAACTAATGAAGGAGGAATTTCTGTTCACGATGGATGTAGTAACTTTGTACCCATTTGTTCTGAGAGTGAAGAAGCACAATGACTTATAAGGAAATTTGACCGATCAAAGAATCAAGAAATCCAAAACAATGATCTTATCGATCCATTGAAACAAGTACTGGGAGAAATGATTTGGTATTCGATCGCACAGTGCATGTAAAAGGGGACAGACCAGACAACTGAAGTAGGCTGGATGCAAACATTCATGTTGTAACAATCTATAGAGGTGAGGAAGAAGTAATTAGGAGGTCAGAACATGATATGGGTTTGAAGACAACGACGATGCTAAGATGTGTTGATGACATAATCGGGAAATGGGAGTGGAATTTGTAAAGTTAACTGACGTTAGCAAAAATCTGCAATAAAATAAATCATCGCAGTTGAGTGAAAGAATGCGTGGACAGAGAAAATATAAATTTCATGGACGTTGAAGGAAAAATTGAGAAAACAAAGCACAAACTCCGACACGAAACAATTATTCGCAACTGAAAATGAATTCTCCCAAGCTTTTCATACGTCGCCTCTTCCGTTGAATGATGACGGATTTAGAGCCAATCACAGAATGCGCGGAATCGACTCATTTTTATTCGTAGATACAAGAGCACAATATCCTGCATGAAACATGATCTTAATAAAGGATTTGCAGCTTCTGACTTATTGGATAGCCTATTCAAACTCTCGGAAAAAAAACAATTGAGCTTCGACATGGATCCAATTATTTGCTTTAGAAATATGAATAAACTAAGCAAATGTACGTAGTTTATTCACGGTTTGGGTCAAAATGTTCCGGATACGCTGCTGGTATTCTTTGAACTTTAACAGTAGTGAATTTTCTCTTTTCACAAAGGAAGATGAAATAAGTGGAAAAGAGCAATACAGAATATATATCCTATATGTATGA
>SDVV010000534.1:0-31030 GCA_016164225.1 Gammarus roeselii | reverse complement strand
ATATGTACGACAACATAGATCAATATCAATGAATCAATGAAGAGTTGCCATACAGTGTCATATACATTATTACCTAAGCAACCTAACCTAACAGTCATCCTAACCAATAGTTATGTACTTTTATTCAAGTTTGATGCTTATGTATGATATTGATATGTATGAAACACTCCACTTTGGCTGTATATTTAACATATCAGTAGCGGTTTGAAAACACTTCTCCAGTTTGATCCAGTAAACATTCTTTTGCAGATGTTTAGATTCCAGAATTTTTATCGATGTCTCTGTTACATGTTTGGATGAGACTCAGCAGGTAGGATCCAAAAAAACTAATGCACTTCAATTTGTTACACTTTTTTAATGGGGAACAGTTTCACGCAAGGTTAGGTCACGGTATAGTGACGGCGTATACAGGGGTTACCGGCACGATGTAAACACATACACACATTTGTAAGCATATACAGTGTCGGTTAACATCTGTAGCATCTTACCTCTGATCAAATAATTTTTCCATTAGCACAAAGTCCTTTGTTTTTAGATATTTAATGTGGATCAGCTTCACGTTATGTTAGGTTAGAAGAACTAATCATCCAAACCTAACCTAACCTTTTCTAACCAAGAATTATGTTTTACCGATCGACTTTTCGTGCATACATATGATACTTATTCATCGATTCAAGATATATTCATATCCATCCTCTCCACTTGGCTCTACATTTTGATCTATCCTTTGCAGTTTTGTTATACACTTCCAATTTTGATCTACCAAATTTCATCCATTTTCATATGTAAACTACATTGTTTGTTTTGATTGTTATACCTATTTTTGTATGATTCTTGATTTTTACATGTTATTCACACCCATCAAAACCTAACCTGACCTAATCCTATGTATGGTATTCAGTCATTGATATATACATATGAACATAAATGTTAGTTATTTTGTTGTCACTCTCAACCCATGTTAGTTAGCAGAGAGGACCCATTTTCAAACTTAGATGAATTGAATGTTACAAGTAATTCATATTTGTATCCAGTTTCCTACAAACGGACACATGGTTTCACACTATTTTTTCCGTATTCTACTTCAATATCTCCACTTGGCTCTACATCCTTTGACGACTTGCATCTCTGATTTGCCTTTTATTTCCTATAATTTTCATATTCTTCACGATGACTTCATTTCAGATGTCGCAACACATTACCGGTGGATTTAGGTTTATCCATTTTTTTTTGCACATATTACAGGCCCCCGTTACGTTATCACTCCCGAACAAACGATGTCTCAAGCTACACCCCATCCTTCTACAATGGAACCACAAACTTGTCTGAGCAAGATCTGATCGGACTCTTGATTTATGTCCCATCAATCTGTAACACATCTAGATCATTCACCCCACCCCAAATATAAGTTTACGCAAAGGTTTAAATTTGTCATGTGCGACATTTTGAGCTTCGTTTCATACCTTGAAACATATTCTCCTATTGATTTCGACAATTCGATGGTAACCCCGACTAACTGATTTAATGTATTTTTCGCAATTCATCGCTTAATCTTTGAGTTTAGGATAATATAAACATTTGATAAAGGATTGGCATGGCTTATTATTAGTTTTATTGGCATTATTTACAAACCTTGCTGGCATCATCAATAACATCTACCTCGTTTTTTGATTTGGAACAGCATGGTTCGTATATCCAACCATACCCATCATCACTGCGTTTCAGTTTCCTCACAAAATCCTTCACATACTCCATCATATGTTTGATGCGAATACCGAAGGCTTTTCCGTTCCCGTGAGTTCACAAATGTATTGCTTCTTCTTCTTGAACTTTTATTGTTCTAAACTTCTCTAATTCAAAGTAATTCTGATCTTCATCATTGAGAAATTTTTGTATACGTTCCAGATTTTTTTTTTGTTCATAGGTACAATTTGTTTTCCACTACCTCAGCTTTATTACAGTCATGATGATGATTATCCACTTGAATCATATCAATTTCGAGATTATATTTCTTAGTTCCCCTAATCTTTGTTATATACGACTGTAACGCGTCGACATCAGTTGCCCCTAAGCCGACTTCTTTTTTCCTGCACTCTTTTGATTCATGTTATATCTATTCTAAGATAACTGATATTTTCAACACTAGTCAATATTTGTTCGATCTTACTCATATCATCTTGGGAGATTTCTTCTTACAACACTTGTAAATAAATTTTGGAATATCAACATTCATTTTTGTTCATTTTATGACGAAACGTGTGTCTCCGCTTGATCTTAACGTAACACTGCCTCCATTCTCGGTATGCTACTAGCTATTATAAGTTGATTACATGTTATTTTTCGCAAAACATTAGGCCTAACATTGCTCGCATAGCTCATCAACTGAGTTTGTATGTATGTGTTTAGAGCTGTGTACGTATGTGAATGTGTATGTTCAAGCGTATACATGTGTTACATGAGTTGAAATGGTATAACAAAGAAATTTAAAATTCAAAATTTCGATAAATTTTTCAAATTTTCGAGGGATAACACCTTACTCAAGGAGCCAAGTTATCACTTTGATAGAGTGACTTGGCTCTGTCATCTCTCGAAAATTAGAAAAAATCAATGAAATTTTGAGTATGAAATTTTCTTGTTATACATCTTTAACTCATGTAACACGTACATACGCTTGAACATACACATTTACATCTGTACACAACCCTATACACATACATACATACAGAGTTGATGACTTAGGCGAGCAATGTTAGGCCTAATATTTTGCAAGAAACAACATGTAATCAACTTATAATAGCTAGTTGCATACCGAGAATGGAGGCAGTGTTACGTTAAGATCAAGCGGAGACACACGTTCCGTCGTAGAATAAACAAAAATGAATATTCATGTCTCAAAATTTATTCACACGTGTTGGAAGAAGAAATCTCCGAAGAGGATTTTAGTCGCATCGAACAAATATTGACTAGTGTTGAAAATATCAGTTATCTCAGAATAGATAAAATAAGAATCAAAGGAGTGGTAGATATCATTCATCTAGGATGCAATAAAAAGGGAGTCGCCTTTGGGTAACTGATGTCGACGCGTTACAGTCGTATGTAACAAAGATTAGGAGAACTAAATAAGCAAAACTCAAAAATAGATATGATCCAAGTGGAAAAATCATCATCATGACTGTAATAAAGCTGAGGTAGTGGAAAACAAATTATACCTATGAACAAAATAAAATCTGGATCGTATGAAAAAAAATCAATTATGAAGATCAGAATGACTTTGATTTGGAGAAGTTTCGTATAGTTAACGTTCAAGAAGAAGAAGCGATACATTTGTGGACTCACGAGAACGGAACAGCCTTCGGTATTCGTATCAAAGCAATGCTAGAGTATATGAAAGATTTCGCGAGGAAACTGAAATATAGTGATGATGGGTAGGGTTGGATGTACAAACCATGCTGTTTCAAATAAAAAAACTAGGTAGATTTCATAGATGATGCCTGGAAAATCTGTAAATAATGCCAATGAATACTAATAGAACTATGTAAATCCTCAATGAAATGATTATATTATCCTAAACAAATAGGTTGAGCAAAGAAATTGCAAACATCGTATCAGTCGGAGGTAATATCGAATTGTCGAAATCAGTAGAAGAATATATTTCAAGGCGTGAAATGATGCCCTAAACCTATCTCTGCTCTAATTCACATATCAATCATAATATATCGGTCAACTTACACAATTAGGCATAAACAGAACGGGCTCTTGCCTATGGGACGCCTCGAACTCCTTCTAAATATTGAAGAATGGTCTTACAATAAACATACAATAACCTAACAGCAATACCGAGTTTGTAACAAATGGGATCTTATTTATCAATAATAAAAACGTCAAACATTGTACCAGGATGTAAGAAAATATATGGAACACTAATAACATACAACTTGTAACTAAATTATACCTGAAATGATTATATACATTGCAGATACAAACGTTATATATCTTAATATTCCTATATTGTATAAAATACCCAATACCTTGCATCGAACATTTAAACTGTACAGAGAACATACAAAACTGAAAGACACATACTAAAACTTTCGAGTTATAACAAAGCAAGAAGATCAATTCTCTACCATACCCAAAACATACATTAAAAGCCGTGACGAACGAGAAAAAATGCATGTAGCCAACCAAACAATTGACGTGAATAAGATACTCGTCTCTGACTTCAACACCTTTTTCACCAATCTTCCTTCATCCACCCTCACCATGTGCCCGAACCATCTCAGAACACGCGAATCAACTCCGTCCTCTAACTTCTTCACCATCCCCGTTCTGATGCGAAACCACGTCGTTAGTGAACCTGTCTCTCAGCAACACTCCAGCCATGCTCCTCAAACATTTCAGCTCGAAAACATTCAACCATCTTCTCTCCTCTGCTCTCACCCCCAAGTCTCAGCTCCGTACAGTACAGTTGGCACGACGACACCCTCATACAGCCCTCTCTTTGCTTCCATTCCCATCATCCTGCAGCTCATTACGCTCTTCAGTGCACTCATCACTTTACACCCCTCCTTCACCCGCGACTACACCTCAGTTTCCACTAATTACCTATTTTACCGCACTAAATTTACTGTACCCTACGATCAAATTTACCGTTGAGTGGAAGGTAGACCGGTCGATTCGTTTCCTTGACTCGTGAGTATACCGGCGGTCAACAAACTTTCAATTTTTTGTGTACTGCAAACCCACCCATTCAAGATTAAATTTGCCCTACTTTTCGCAGCACCATACCCATGGTAAATTATCAGTAGTATCATCTTTGTTTCTAAGAGCCAATCGTATCTGTGACCCATGTTTCTTTACTGTAGAAATCTCCTTTGTCCGTAATTCATTTCGTAGGCTTGCATATCCAAGTCATTTAATTGAAAAAGCTCTGTGTAAAGCCCGTCAAAAATACTGCTACTTCTGTTCCTCTTCACCGCGACAGAGCACCAGTCATTTCTCTACCTTTTAATTAAAAAATCGGATCACATTGCCCCTGTTTTGAAGCCTAATAATATAGATGTTGTTTATAAGACAAATAGCACCATTCGATCACAGTTAGTTAAGACGAAGCCAAGGTCTGACGACAGCGGAGTTGGTGGTGTCTATGTCATCCCGTGTGGTGACTGTAACCTCTCTTATGTCGGTGAAACAGGCAGACCTTTGGCTGTCCGCATTATAGAGCACCAAAGTTACGTTAGGTCGATCAAAGAGTCAAGCGCAGTGTTTAATCACATGTCCCATAATCATAACATTAACTGGAATTCATCTAAAATAGCCTACAGTTCTCATTTTTAACAACGGCGCCTCATAGTGGAATCTGCTCTTATCAAACAGTTGCCTAATTTTAATCTCATGCCTGGTGTGTGTTCAGTCGACTCAGCCACAAAATCCATTATATTCTCAACTAATCCTCGCATACTCAATAACTTGCCCCCTCAGGTCCATTGATTGATGCAGTTGTTCTGTTCTCTTTATAGCTTCTTACGCTTTTTTAATGTATCTCAGATGTCTCTTAATTTCCAGGTATATTTTTAGGTTTTATCTGTAGCGCCTGATGAGGATCTCTGATAGAAATTGAAAATTTGCTCTCATAATAAATATTTAAAAAAAATATTGCGGCTTTTAATTTATCAATTACAAAACTCGTAAGTGAGTTAACCTAACTTTATAGCTGAAATTACTCAACATCCTGAGATAATCTTTCACACTACTGAAAGCAATAAGATTTGTCGTTTTTATACAAGGAATGTTACTGGTTATTAATTATTTACCTTGTTGATTAAGAGGGGGGTGGCAGTTGTTATTGCGCATTCTACCTATCTAAGTTGTAGGTTGATGTGCATAATTTACACAAGTTTATAGGTTCACTAACATCCTATTCTGTTAAAAATTGCATTGGGAATGAATAGCGTCCCTACTCTGCAATTGTAAGAAACACATTTAAAAACATATTCACATATTCAACACAATTTTGAATCTACACCAACCAACGACCCTTCACGAAAGCAACGCCAGTTTCTAATTTGGAGAGGCAAACACCCCGGGAGGGAAGACACCTTTCTTATATTTTTGTGTTCACCTCCGATGTGCGATACATCCGCGGTGAATAGAACGTATTAGCCAATGCGCTCAGTAGCATAAATGCGAAAAATGTGGACACGGACCCAGCAATAAAGCTCGAAGAATTAGCAAGCGGCAACCATACAACAAGGAATTAAGATACCTAATAGGCAACCAATACGAGGCGTTTGAAAAGGCGAAGACCACCCACTAAAATTAGAGTGCAGAAATGACATCGCACACGAAACTTCACTGCCTGAGCACGACCGTTCATTCCGAAATCAATGCGCGAGCGGTACGTAAGGTCTTAGCACGACCTCGCAGATCCCAACGTAAAGTGAACAGTACAAATGATCAAAGCCAAAGCGTTCTGGCCTAACATGAGCAAAGACAATCGAAAACTATCTCGAACGTGCCAACACTGTCAGTCCTCAAAAATCACTCGCCATAATAAAGCACCGTTGCAAAAGTTCGGACCAGTCTCAGCTAGTTTCAAAGCGGTCTATATGGATCTCGTGGGTCCACTCAAGTATAGCAATGGCTTTTGTTACCTACTGACAATCACCGACAGACACAGTAGATGGCCCGAAGCAATACCGATAGCGAACGATCGCTAATGTATTCCTTAAACAATGGGTAGCCAGATACGGGTAGCCTGGAACATTAACGACCGACCGCGGAGCCAATTTCGAGGGCGAATTAACCAGCTCGTTATGCAAACTCCTTAGCATCCGAAAAATCCGTACAGCAAGTTACCACCAGCAATCGAATGAGGTATTCGAGTGATTTCACAGATCGCTGATAACCAGTCTAAAGTGTCAACAAATCCACAGAACTGGCACACCAATCTCCCTTTAGTATTATTAAGCCTTCGTACAGTGCCTAAGGCAGAGATCAATTGCTCTGTGGCCGAAATGATGTACGGCAGCACACTCCGTGTCCCAGGGGACCTCGTGGAACCCTCGGACAATAATGAGTTTACGCTAAACAAATTTGCAATCAAACTACAAGACGCAATGTCACGTTTGAACTACCATACTCCCAAATGGACCCAAATCAAGGGCAGAATCGACCCCGCGTTGAAAGAGTGCTCGCATGCATTCATCAGAGTAGACGCAGTACAACGGCTCTTGACCAGACCTCAGGAAGGTCCATTTAGAATCGTGAAGCAAGAAGACATAATTCGCAAAAAGGGAACGGAAAATGTCTCAATATATCGTTTAAAACCTGCGATGATGCTGCCCGAAGCCGCTGAGGACAGCTTGAATTTAACGCTTTGAATGTCGCCTTGCACGCCGGTGTTAGTAAATCCGGTATGCTTCAGCAATACGCTCACGCACGCAGACAGACCGCCACCAGCGCCGCGCACCGATAGCACAACAAACAACCTTCCTACACCAATAATAACCACCAGAAGTGGACGCAGGGTCAAACCCCTTGACCGGTATCGCTAAAAACACGGAGGGCGAGAAACTGACCAGAAAGGGGCACTGTAAGGGCTCGTCCCTGTACTGTCCTCTCGCTTACATTTATTCTCCATGTTAAAAGTTGGGTATAAAGTACCTTAGCCTGTGTTGAAAGAATGTATAAATTAATAATTACGTTTTATGTGTTATGATATTGTATTAATATCACCGGAAGTATGCCCCAGGAAGCAGTTCAACTCGTATTTGGGTGTTGAAATTTCGGTACCACGGTACAAAGTTCGGGAACAAAAGGAGAATTTTAAAATTAGGTATTACATTATATTACAATAAATTTATTCTTTCGTTGACACGCTTAGGCATCAAATAGCAGTACCTTGTCCGCCTGAGCCATGGGAGAAACGTTGTTGTGTAGACAGGAACAAATAGGGGATTATTAGAAATGCTACCTGGCCCTTCCAGTTTCCCCTTTAGTGTCCAATCTAACGGCTGTGCTCGCTCTGGTCCCTACGGCTGCACCATTCTAACGCTTCACGGCATTGTGACATGTATTGTTGCTTTGGTGAGCGTGTAGTGCTGGTGTAAATTATAGGTGGTGTTATAGTGGTAGGCCGTTCATTTTACTTTGTCTACCAATTGTAGGTACAATTATAATGTGATGTGTTATTTGTGACAGAAGGCTCATGATGTGGAAAGCCCCTTCCCGTCGTTCCTGTCTTTGCCTTCTGTTCCCTCGTGCCCGATATGTACCCAAGTCTCACACTTGGGTCAAACATGAGAGTTCCGTCTTCTTAACTATTGATTTGAGGTAGAATGTGCATGCCATATCAAGTAGGCACGGATTAATGGTTATGTCTTGCTCACTGTTAACGTTTCCCCCTTATTACTATCATGTCTTCTACGAATGGTATATTGCTTGATGAGAATTTCTTTTAGGAGTAAAATTTACCACTCGTCATTTATCCTCAGGTCCATTGTGAAGTAAAGGTGTATTTGCCGTTGAAAAGGCAACATTTAAAATTTATGCTTCCTAATTACAATTGTTTGACCCCGAACATATAAACATCATAGGGCCTAAACACAAGGCATGAACAATCAATAATATTAGTTTTAAAAAACTGGCACAAAACAAAATAGCCTTGCAGCAATAACACAAAATGGAAAATCAACTATCAAAATTTCCCATAGCTAACTTGTGGAGCTATTTCAGGTGATGAAGTAATGAGCGTAAAAAAGGGGCAAAAATTGGAAATAGGTAAATAATAGAGAATTGTTCAGAATCTGATTCCGTGGAGTGCTAGAACCCTGCTCGCTGATTGCTCGACCAAGCCCTCAGGTCAACTCTAAGGTCATGACTACTCAGAATTGTGCCAGAACTTGAATCCGGCCACAGTGGCCAGGTATCAGATATTATATGTACGTAATGCTACACTAATAGTACAAAATTGGTGGTTAATAACTGACAAAATCTGAGCAGCGATACAGGATTCATATTATAACTCTTGTGCACGGCCGGTTGTGAGTGCACAACCAGCTATATAGAGGTTCTCGTTGATTCTTGTGCAAAAAGTGTTTCCACTATGGTGTAAAAATTGAATAAGTGACGTTTCGAACATTGTAGAAGATGTTCATTGAAAATTTCAATATGATGGTCTTGCTGCAGCTTGCAAGCAGACATTTTAAGGGCAATGTTTACATTTGCAAGCTCTGCAACTTACGTTGCATGAATGCAACTGGACTTGCAACGCGAGATGCTAGAATTTGATTGTGTTGTTGCATCCTATAGAATTGGTTAAAATTAGACAGCCATTGATATATTGTTCATGAGACAACTCATACAAAAGCATTCATGGTGCTTTGCCATTCCTTTCATTTGTTCCGTTCATGCTCATCCTTTACTTTTTCCATTCATCAAATTGGCAACTACCAACGGTCTGTGAGTGCTTAATTGTGTTGCATCAAAGTCTGTTGACGTATTGCTATTTTTTGCTACTTACTATGTATTTGTTACTCTATATTTGATTGAATGTACATTGGCACCGTGACCTCTAAAAACTAAATTCGAATATAACTATTAATTTATTTAGATTGCTATTTTACATCTATCGACATATTTACACGAATAACGGTACTGTGGTAGAAGGGCCAGTAACGGGTCAATTGGCCGCCACCCTCTAATGACAAAGCTGGGCCCCGTCTATGGATGGATTGATTTTAATGACATTAAGCCTAATCTGTTGTTCGAAACATTTCGACAAGTGGAGCGGCATGTGTCTTCTGACGAGATGATAACTCATAAAGCAAATCACTAGAGCTAAGTGCATAATAGAGAGTCACGGCAAAACTTGTGCTTATAACGGCAGTTGCTAATCAATTTGATCGCAAATGTTTTGCATGCAGCTACATTTGTGTGAAGTAGTAATAACTTCAGGTGCTGCGCTGGCAAGATATTTTTGTCCGACGGCCAGTTCCAGTTTAGGGTCGGAACTCTCTGGACACTTAGTGAAATTATTTCCGTTATTTGTATAGCATTGAATTAACGTAAATGTTCTTGCGTTGAAATACCTTACCGAATATCGAATCAACGCAATGCTAGAATTTACCGCGGGATGAAGGTGTAACAGGCCAAAATCATAATGATGGATCATTATAATTGACTAAGGACACGAATAGTTATACCAAACATGAATTGATTTTTTGTGTGTAAGGAAATATTCAATTTTTTCATTAGATTAGACTAGCGCTCGGGGATCCATCTCTCTATTTGGGCTGCCTTAGTCAAGAAATTCTTGTGTTAGCTGTGAAAGCGTGTTCGTGTTGCGATACCGATACTCTTGCAATACCGATATTGCGATACCGATACTCCTACAGCAGTTGCTCGGGGATTTAACTACCTTTGATATCCCTGAAATTTCGATATTTGTCATATAATGTGCACGAAGTGTCTGTCTGCGTGTTCTGCCGGAGGTCTAAAGGTGTAGTCCTAGAGAGCTCTGGTGGTTCTACAATGACGATGCTAGCTTCTGTTGCTGCTTTGCCCGCAAATAAAAACCTCGTGGCCACAGAGAAACGTAGTGGTACACTAGTAGCGGTGGAGGACTTGAATTAAAAGTACCAGTCAGACCCCATGTATTTTTGCAGCTTCGATTCCTGGTCTTTTATTGGCCGACGACGTGAAATACACATTCGGAACAGGACCCAAAAAATACGAGAAAAAGATGAAAGTCAATACGAAAGAAAGGAACTTCAATTCTCTCTACTGAACATAAATTGAGTAAAAATGTATCTTGTGTATTATTCCATTCCTTAGTGTGAACCAGTCTTTCTCACCTCATTTATTCTCCGTTCTTCTGACAAGTAAGCGCCCTATAACTGGTGACCCAAATAAAGATTCTAGTCAAATGCTCAACCTCACCTGGAGGTTATTTAATGACAAAGACAGCCCACTTGGGATTGATTTTTTTTACTGTAAGCTAAGGAGTCGTAGATGTAGCATCTTTTGTTGCTTGTTGTTCGGAAGATAATTGGCCAAGAGCAGGGGAAAAAATGGTTATCTTCCTCTGAACAATTCTCTCTTTTCAACTTATTTTCTCAGAATAGGTAGATAGAAATCCAATAGCTACCTAACTGACAGACAATTTCTTTTAACATCATTGAAGCTGGCAAACTGGTTGATTTGGGTAACCTTTCTATTTAATTTTTGCTTCTGGGTCAACTGATTCTTACCCATATACTCTGAAAATAATTGCCAACCAAAACATTGTACCGTAAGAGAAACTTCAACAATAACATTTTTGTCAAAAAAAGTGCTACCAGCACATTCTGGATTTGAATGCACACTCGTTTTGCCCCTTTCTAGTTTTTTAAAACACCACCTTTTCCACCTCACTCTCGGCTATAATCAACTCATTGTATAGGCATTGTCCACTTCTATAAAAAAAACTATTAGCTATCAAAGGTGCAGAGGATCCTTACCCAGCGTGATTTAGGGAAGCTACTACATGATAGTCCGCTAAATCACTTCCTACAAAATCACATAATTCATGATTCCCATTCCAAGAACTTCCTTATCGTGCAAGGTCAGAGAGGATCGACCACACACTCCGGCGGTCAGGGAGATCATCCTACCTGCATACCAGTGAAGCGGCCAATCGTCCCTCTATTAGCCCTACTACCACTGTAACGTTATCCGTGTAAATGTGTCAATAACTGTAAACTAGCAAATAAATAAATCAATGATTAGCTTGATTTTTTAATATTAGAGCTATGGCGCCAATGTACGGTCCATCAATTATAGAGTGAGTAGCAAATAATTAACCATATTTCGTAACCAAATGGGGCACTCACAGACCACGGGTCGTTGCCAATTGTCTGAATGGAAAGTTCAAATTAATGATCACGAACGGAACGAATGAAAAAAATGGCAATGCGTCATGAATGTCTTTGTATGAATTGTCTGATGCTTAGGTAATATATCAGTTGCTGTCTAGTTTTAACAAATAGTATATTATGCAGCAATACGATCAAGTCGCAGCATCTCGCGTTGCAAGTCCAGTTGCATTCTTGCAACTGATGTTACAGAGTTTGCAAAGGTAAACATTGCCAGTTAAAATGTCCGCTTGCTGGCTACTAAATAACAGTGGATATTTTTCACATTTTTGGGAGTTCAAATGTTAATTTGACAGTGTTTGCGGAAACATCTTAGGCACAATAATCGAAGGAGAACCAACAGGATTTTCGTGAATTTCGTCACACATTCTCTTCTGGTGCTATGTTATTCGTTCAATGCAGTCACTTTTAGTTTTATTAATTATGTTAGATACCTACCCAATCATCATCACTGAACTAGTAGGCTGTAAGCAGCAGTCTTGTTGTAAGTATAACTCCTCGTGTTTTATTATGTACATTTGATTACCAGTCACAGCAACATTTGCCACTAATAGGCAGGAAAAAAATCCATGTACTATAGGGTTGTGCATTCACAACCACCTACATGAGTGAAATATATGCGATCCTGTACTTGAGTGATGAGTCAAGTTTTAGCATCCAGGTCACTCTAAAATGTAACTGCTGTTTTAAGAATTCACTGGAATGTCTCGTGCGTGGCCGTTGTTGCCTGACTCATGTTCGGTACAGTTGCGATTACTCATGACCTCGGAGTTGTCCTGAGGGCATGAGTCAAGCAATCAGCGAGCAGTGAGCCAGCAGGTCACAAAATCAGATTTTATTACCTTAGTCACATACCTCAAACCAACGCAGAAAATTATTACTTTTCTAATGACTTGGATCAGCCCCATAAAGTATGTCAATGTCAATTTTGATCATTTATTTTGGCTATCAGCCTATTTTTTTCCGTGTCTTTATTGTGGCAGAAACAGTAAACAGTTCGAACCTTTTGACATTAAATTTTGTACTTGTAGCTATAGCTAAATGGTAAATGTTTTTCCTTTCATCAAATAGGATTTCTCATACATGTAAATTCGAATGTTATTGTAAAAACATTACCTGATTCTGCTTTTAGTTTTTGTTTGCTTTATTTTTCTTTGTGTTTCCATGTTCTTCCATGTTTAACGTACACAACGTGTAACGCAGAGATTTTGATTAGCATCAATATTTTGTTCCTTTCCATTCTATGCATTTATTTTTCCAAATTGCCGCCTGGAGAACCATACATACTTTTTTTTAGCGAACAATTAATGGTCAATTTTTGTGGTCCTTATGATGTATAATTGTCCGTGTCAACCAACTGTTATTATGTAGCTCAAAATATTTTACGACCTTTGATGCATTAATAAATTTTGGTATGAGAATTATAAGTATAGTCATTCCTTCCATTTTCTTGAGTTATTTGTACAAAATCTTTATTTCCATCATCTGGCAATGGGTTTTTAATTCTTAGATATAGCACACTGAGGTTGAATTATTAGGTACCCTATTTGAATTAACGGAAACTAAAATCAAATTAAATTCACCACTGCTCATGTTGTACTTTACCAAGCTGCAAAAAGTTTTGATATTTCTTTATAGTTCTTATTATGGTTTGTGCAGTTGCGGTTAGGAACCTACTGCCTTCTGATGTTCATTTTTTAGCCCTAACTATGCTTGTAGAATTATTTTTTTCGGAGAATTGTACATATCACCAGACCTTGTTAAAAAATGTTCAATAGTAATACCTGATTCAGGTGAGGTCGGAGATCTGTAATCGACGACCCAACACTCCATTAATATTTTTACATTTCCCCTCTTTACAATAATAATAATAACGATAATAATAACAACAATTTTATCAACAATCAACATGGGCATCGTAATACAATTGATACACCTTATTTTAGGGTTACACTGAGAACAAAGTTATAAAATTACCTCACACAGTTAAGAAGTAAGTTAAGGCCTACAACAATATCCTACCTAAGTGTACATCATTCTCTCCGTCGCCTTAAGAAGAAGCAGCGAGCGCATCACCAGAGCAAATTGCAATGAGGTTTTCATTGAGGCGCTCACAACTCGAGTCATGAGGCTGTGTCCCGCTTCCCGAAACAGTTCCTTGATGAGATTTGACTGGTTTTCACCAAAAACCCTGCTCACTGACGTCGAGCGATGGACCTGCATCAGCCGGCTAAAGGTGTCATTGTAACTCACCGTCAAATTCCTCACACTATATTTGGAGTATTTTCTACACAGTGTATTACAATAAATCGGGTAACAATGTGGTTTAAAGAGCTGGAATTTAGCTTCCCTTGGTGCAAACGAGAATTTTTGTATCAGCATGTTACCAACTGCATTTTGCCGCCTTGTTTGCTTTGATGTGCCCTAGATATTGAAATTCATCTACATAATCCAGAGCAACACCGCCTAGTTTTATCTCAGTCGATAGGTAGTATTTAGGATCTTTCGGTATAACTAGCATACACACAGGTTTTTGTGTTACATACGATATCACGGGGTTCAGCAAAATTGCCACAGGTATTAAGAAGATTTTAAAATGCTGAAAGAGTCAGTGCTACCAACACCATATCATCTGTATAATTAAGATTGTTAACACAGCAGTTTTCGACATGACACCTTTGGTTTTCTCTACTTAGAAGGTAATTCAACTCATCAGTGTAGACGTTAAAGAACAGTGGCGATAGCTGACATATCTGCCTAATTCCGTTTTTACAATGCTAAGCAGCTGATTTCGAACTACCCCATCGCACTAAGAATTCATGTTCCCTGTAGCAAAATACAAACAAGTGCACACTACGAAGAGACGCTTCTCTCCCAATTAACTTTCTGAACAAAGTCCGATGATTTACTCTATCAATAGATTTCTTCGCGTACAACGACAACCCTCCTACACTTACAGTAAACAAGATCTAGATGAAATAAGGAACGAATATGAGGCATTTTTCCGCCGTGGCTCTAAACAATACGGATATGTACAGAAGTCTATTGTTTTCTGCGTGAAGAAAAGTATCCGGTGATAACCGGTTATTTGTACAGCAAACAGTGGTAGATTTACGCGAGAAGAATATTCCATCACCCTTCAATTACACGAAAAGAATGAATCAAGAAACATCACTCAATGGCAGTCTTGTGGCCCCTTGAGGGGTTCGTGAGCAATGCGAAAGGGCATTAATCAGCCTGCCAAGGCCCTGTGTAGGTGTAGGGGGTGTAAACACACCTCATACAGCGATGGCCGGGACTGGAGGAATCCGCATCGAGGCATTGAAATAGAGGCTACCTAAATTACAAGAAAGTGTAGAATGTCTACATTTCCTTAATTTTATTTCACCGGGATACTATTCATGTTATCTCCATAGTAACGGACTATTGTAAAGTGTTTTTCCCGTCAATACAATGAAACAGAGATGTCCAACTTTTCATATTATCCGTGTGATCCAGAACGGGTCTATATATAGTTCAACTGTACGAATCGCGACTAGATCACGCAACGGCTGGCTGTAGGTTCAACAATCATTTCGTTCATGTGTTTGTTATATTGTCATTCTGTCACGTGTCACCATCGAATTCGTTTTACCGTTGTTATTACATGCCCGTCGGTATTTCTGTGCTCACTCCACGATGTCTACCGTAGTCTTTCTCTTTACTGCAACATGTAGCTATAGCACGACGCGTTAGGTTGTCAACCCTACCTCGGCCTATGAAGGCCACTTGTAAACCTAGCATCGTTTTATCAAATGCATCCTTGCATCTCACCAATGTCAATTCATTCATTACGACGAAATATTCCCTATGTCACGTTATACCTAGACGATTTCACATTCAACGATGTTTTCAATTTTTTCATTGCCATCTATGTCATTGCGTGATGCGCATCAATCAAATCTTCTTTCATTGCCGCTATCTTGATTCACGTCATGTCATTTTATTATGCATAGTCGGAATCATATCCATGTTTTCGGTTATCTCATCAGGGCTCATCTACCTCTTTCATTGTTTACAACCGTATCACCATGTCACCAAATGTAACTAATTTTGGTGTAAATTCGCCCTGTGAATAATTCCTAGCGATCCTTACAATCTATGTTATTCATCCTTAGTATCATTGACTACGTCGCAGTCCATGCTAGCACCGTCGTAATTCTCAATTTTGCATAAGCCTTACGTTTTCTTGTAATATATGTAAACATTTATTTCGCAATCATTCCACCTACATCTCGTCGCATTTCTTCTAGGATTAAAAATAGGCAAACACCCGCCGTCGATCAAAATGAAGTCAGATAAGGAAACTACTCAATAGAATTCAACGTACTTATATCTATTCAATCCGCACCTTTCGCGCAACGTTTCGCTTGCTTCAATTCTGTTGCCAATCAATTTATGACTTCCGTCCCATAATTTTGGAAGCTCAACAGTCAGTCATGCGCTGAATTCATGGCTAGAGATTGTGAGGACGGCAGGAGATCAATTTAAGCCGTTCGTCCACCTATTATTTTTACTTCATCGCATTCCTTTACAGGGCATTTTTGAGACCCTCATTCAGTCAGAGCCCGTTCTCATTTCATAACTTATCTAATTTTGCAATGCGATAATTCAATCGTCTTATCATTCCTACTAATTATTCTTTATAATGCGATACCCATAATTCTCACTATCACAATCAATCGTTAACAAATCAATCTTCAATTATCCATTACTAGTCAACGTCCTTTTTAAACTAACAAACCTAATTGGTAGCTAGCCATTCCTGTGATAGGGGCTCAAATTGTACGCTCGAGTGTGGCTTCTTACTGCCACGTTTTGCAGTTGTGTGATTTCTAGCCTAGCCTCATTTAGGCTGAGATATATAATGGCTACAAAGCACTGAAGTTGATCGATCATTTGATGTGTGTTGAAAAGGCACTTTGCTCTTAAGTTTCACAAATACACGCTGCACTTTTATGAAAATATTTTAAATAGAACACTATATATGCTTACCAGTACAACAGCGGCTCCTTGCTAAGAATGTGCACCCTTGTTTTTGTGTTGCCAACAGTTTTTGGGTTCAGCCTCTGTGCAACCTGAATTCGTATTAGTACTGATATTCTACACTTGGTTGTTTCAACGATGTTAGTCTAGCATTTTGCATCTCATCAAAATTAGACACTAAAACAATATGCATTGTTAAGTCCATTTATATTTGTAATGACAACTGTCCTCTACACACGTAAAATCAATGCACACATTAGTATACGCAGTTGTGGGGTGGTGTTCTGTTCCCATGCCTGTATAATATTTGTTGGCGCTACGAGTCAAATGCAGCCATCTAGGAAATTACTGCCCTGCGCAGGGTACACTAACACTACAGGGTAAACCGAATGATTTAGGACATGACGTCCGAATCACGTGGTCTGACGTCATGGCCCCGCCCTACCTGCCCGCGACGTCACTGGAACAATACAGCGAATATTGGCATATCCAGGATAGTCATTTTAAGCTCAACATTTTTGGGTTTTCAAGTAGTGTATTTTTATTCTATGTATTTAAGTAAGCCATCATATTGAAAAAAATATCTTCAATATTTTATATTGGTCCCAATTTTTGAGCAAACACAAACCAATTGATTAGAACAAAGCAGTTTATAAAGGTAAAAATACTGTTCTTCGCAGATTGCTAAAACAAGCTGAAACTTTGTTTACTTTTCGTTTGTGATTCTTGGGTAAATACAATGATGTTTAACTTTTTGTACATCGGACAGTAGAGATAATTGTAAATCTATGGAGATCAGATTTTTTTTTTAAGAAATCCAGTATGATATCATTTTGCAATTATCGAATTTTATAACAATTTTTGCAATTTCAGTTCGAATTATTCGAAGGCCTTTTTTCAACGATTGACAGGAAAGTATATGAAACAAAATTGTAATTGTTTATGGTTAGTATCTAACAAATATTTCATCAATGAAACGACTAATGCAACAAAGCCTTCAACTCGAAATACAAGGGATGGAATGACAATGGGCATTGGTATTTAGTTGACATGTTATATATAAAAATAACACCTGAGGACTAATGTCAACAGTTTAATTGGAACGATTTAATTTGATCCTCACTTCCACCAGAGTCTCAACGCGAGTCATAATAGGCTCCCCGGAGGGCTCGATGAACAAGGATTCCAGTAGGCTAGCACGCCTCAGCATGCGATAAAAAACAACGCTGTCAAAGAGGACAATTTGAAAATTTTAGCAATGTCAGACGCACGCTGGTGCGAACAAGAAAAAACGCTAAGACGAAGCGGATCTCCTCTTCCAATCATTTAGAACTTCAAGAGTAATATGTACGCACGCCAATGCGTACAGGTAGCATCATCGAGACTGGTACAAGGTTTACGGCTACACGGACAAAGTCAGTTCCGACAGCGACGCAACACGACCGCTATGCGGTCTAGGTCGATTTTAGTACACTTCATTTATTCAGGTAAGCCTCAGACGAAACGAATCCTCGCCTCCAATAATTTAGAACTTTAGGAGTAATATGTACGCACAGTAGTGGGCACAGGTATCATTGTTGAGACTGGTACAAGGTCCAAAGCTACACGGACAAAGCCAGCTCCGACGGCAACGCAACGCAACGTTTACAGCTACTCGGTCTAGTTCAGAAGAGGTACAACTTATGTATTCAGGTAAGATGAAGACTCAAACTAAACGAATCCCCGCCTCCAACTACTCAGAACTCCAATAATAATATGCACGCGCATTAGTGCTCACATATAGTATCGTCGAAATTGGTACAAGGTCTATGGTTTCGCGGATTAGATGAACTCCAACCGTGACGCGTCACAAGAATCATAACTACGCAGTCCAGGTCAATCCCAGAAACTACATATGATCTATAAACGCGCGAGCGAGCACAGACTGAAGAAAAAACACCCATTCACAAAATCACGAACAGAAACTCCCGCACAAATACACCAGCATTATTAAACATGACAAAATTGTAGATCGTGAAGAAGAAAGTAAAAACAGGTTTGTCATGGACAGTAAAACTGCTCAGATTATTGATTTCGCACTTATTGTTTAAGGGGATAGGGTGGCGAGGGAAGCAGAGGTCCCTTGGGTCTCAGAAGAGCCCGATAATTCCCGGAAGGTAACCCAAGTCCCCCGGGTCCCTCGAGACACCTCGTCTCAGCTCATCTCGGCTTGTCTCGAATCATTTCAGCAAGTCTCGGCTCGTCGCGACCAACTCGACAAGCCTCAACATGTTTCGACTGATCTCGACGCACCTCGACCAGTGTTATACACCTTACATAACGGTTTATATATATTTATGTATAGTTGCTGCTTTCAGCGACTACAGGCCCTGGGTAGGGTACCAAACCGCACACCACTTGACATTCATGTACCCACAGGCTAGAGCAGCGAGACGCCCCAGCGTGTAAAAGAGTACGGTGTTTCACTGTATGTGTTTTTATGTAATTGTACGCATTACGGACTAAAGTATAGTTAACAATTTTTAATATGGGTAGTACTAATAACAAGCTGTATTACTGTAAGTGTAGGATGGTTTTCATTATACTAAATGACTCCGCCGTGTTGATATCTATGTTGATACCTAGTTTTAAATCTGTACGTTATTTGTATCTCTTCAGATAGCCCCCGGATTAGTTTACTCGCACAAGAACCGTCGCAAGTGTATGCCATTTGTGCCTGTCTGTCAAGTGGAGAGGTCATCATTTTTGTGCCTGCTATCGGATAACATGAAGGCCATGTGTTTATTCTAAAACGGCGAAAATAACTTGGGCGCCAATGGGACAAAAGTAAACCATGGGGACACGCCCCTGCGCAGTTAGCAAGCGGTAGAGCTGTTCTTATTGAAGAATTCCAATCTCACATATCAACGCAAGACGCCTCTCTTTTTGGAAGATTTTGAGTCATTGGGAACAGCAATGGGAAGAGTGGACAAGCCAGACGAACACCAGCGGCCACCGAAGAAGGACCTAAAGTTAAGTATTGGTGTAGGCCCATAGATCCATTTAGAGTACAGTATGTTAGGATTTCACTGACCCGTTGATTAAAGAACCGTAGCAATTGTGAGTGTCCTATTTTTGTCTTATTACAAATAATTCATCAGTGGGTAAATAGTTGGAAACTCCTAACATTGGTGACAGCGCAGTGGAATGATACTGTGATCGATACTTAGAAATAATTGTCTTGTTTTGTGAACTATTAGTATCGTCCCCGATCCCTCGCCTCATAACGTAGAGTAGAGTGACTCAAACCAGTGCAAACTCGCGCCAGCTGCTTGTAAACTAATTAAAGTATTTAAATTGTCAGTGAATACGATGTATTAATTGTTGGTTTGTTAGCATTTTTTACCATTTCGTGTATTGTTCCATTTCGTGTAGTACTCCATTCTGTGTATTGTTCCATTTCGTGTGTTTCTCCATTTCGTGCATTGTTCCATTTCGTGTATTGTTCCATTTCGTGTATTGTGTGTGAAAATTATATTTTATAAGTGTTAAAAAAAATTGTGAATGAATTTTGCCTGCCATTTGGCGTCGAGATAACTCTTAAAAAAATACTTTAACGAGTTCAAATTCACAATTGCCGAGTTAAAACATAAATAAAGACCAAAATGGCAAACACTCCCTGCCTAGGCCATCATGACACGTTACCCTTTTATGACGGGACTGGAGACGTAGTACATTTTTTTTTAAACACTTCATGTCACGTGTCTCGTTAGAAACTGATGATAAAGCTCTTCAATTTAAATACCTGAAATGTAGCCTAAAGAGGCCAGGGTGGGACAAATTTATTATGCACCAGAGCGAGTTGAAAACTACTGCTCACTTGAGTGAGTGGCTCAAAAAGCAATACGGCGATACTATGCGCCGTCATGTCGCTATGGGAAAAAAACTGGCCATGAAATAAAAACCTGATGAATGTGTATCTAGCTTCTCCGCTCGTTTACTTAACAGCTGGCAGGATTTTTACGGCGATGATTGGATAATCAGTGACCCAAAAGCTCAAAGCATTTCCGTAGGGATTCTTTTTTCAAACATAAAATCTCAGCTGTTAAAAAATATTCCATCGGACTTCAAACCAGACACAGTGGAAGATTTCGTAACGAAAATGAGGCGAATCGAAAGCGAGACGCTCAATGAGAGCAAGGACGTAAAATTTCAGGAACGTCCTATAAGCAGCAAACAACCGTTCGATCGGCATAACACTGGCTCAAACTTTGTTTCCCGCACTCGATACCAAAGACCGATAGGACCACCACTACCGTATAACCTGCCGCCATCCCGTCGTGACAGCACCTGCTTTGAAGTTCATAGCAATAACTACTTGAGTTGCCCGTTGAATTCGAACAACTTGGAGCGCCCTCTCGAAATCTTGCCCCCTTAATTGAGTTGCCCGTTGATGACCTGACGAAAACGTGTTTTGTTGACATTGGTTCTAGCGTTATCCTCATCAAGTCCAGTATGGCCCGCAAATTCATCGAAACTGGAGCAACATTGCGACCCTGTGCAAAAACTCTACGTGCAGTTAATGGCAAAGAGTTGGAAACTGAAGGAGTAATTGATCTTAATTTCCGTTTTCCCAACAATAACATCAAACATGCAGTAATCGTTTGTCAAAATGTCGAATTCACAGGTGCATTATTGCTAGGTAAAGATTTCTTGCAGAGAACGTCGGCGCAAATAAAATTATTTTCACACCGTACAGGTTGAGCTTCAATTCACGGAATTAATTATCCTTCTGTCGGTACTAATTATGATCCTCCAACAGTGAGCGTAGTGCAAGCATCAAAAGTTGAAAACTCGTTCAGTGTCGGCAATTCTCCTAATGAATTGAATGTCGACGTTGGCGTTGCAGTATTCGCTCGTGTCAAGGTACCCCTGCATTTGAACGGAAAAACAGTTGTTGTCTTCCAGAGCAAACACTTTCATGATATGATGATCCCTCGATGTCTTGCGATTGTTGAAGAAGGTCAAGTGCCGACTACTTTTATCAACTGTAGTGAGAAAAATTTGAAAGTTGCTCCCAATACCATTGTAGTAACGATAGAACTGGCTCTCGAAGAAAATAACAGTGCAACGATTAAACTCGTGGAACTTGACTCTGATGATAACTCAAAATTCAATTCCGCTAAACTTGACAAAGTCAACATTCACTGCAAAAATGCAGAACTGATTGACAGTAAAAAAACGGAATGATTAAATTTTGGACGATGTTTTGTATGACGTAGATCTGAAACATTTTCCTTTGACACTGCGAGCCTCCGTTGCTAATTTAATTAACAGTCACAGAGACGCCATTGCCGTGGGAGATGAATTAGGGCATGTCAAAAATTTCAAAGCTCACATTGACGTGCCACAACACACACCTATTTGCACTCCTCAGTACCGCATCCCTCACTCCACAAGACAAACGATCGAAACGCACGTCAAAAAGAGGCTCAGTCAAGGGGTTATCGAACCCTGTTCGTCACCATGGAGCAGCCCGGTTCTGCTAATTAAAATGAGAGATTGTGATTTACGCTTCGTAACCGATTATCATCAGGTGAACGTATTTATTGAACGGGATGTATTCCCCATCCCATGGATTGATGAGACTTTAGAGTCGTTGTCAGGCGCCACAGTCTTCACCACCCTTGACATGAAGTCTAGTTTCTAGCAAGTAGAACTCGACGAAGAGTCTCGTGACATAACTGCCTTTCGAACTAATACTGACGCGTATCGATTCCTAAGAACTCCGTTCGGTGTGATTAATTCGCCCAGTGTGTACCAAAAAGTGTGCAATCTTGCCTTCAGTGAATACCGAGGCAAATTCTTGTACTGTTATGTTGACGACATTGTAATTTTTAGAGCACATATGATTCATCGGGGAGAAATTTTTCAATCAGATCGAGTCATGTGTCTTCAAACTGGGGTTAAAGAAATGTCAATTCATCTCCAGCTCGGTAAAATATTTAG
Source organism: Gammarus roeselii (assembly GCA_016164225.1). Lineage (NCBI taxonomy): Eukaryota > Metazoa > Arthropoda > Malacostraca > Amphipoda > Gammaridae > Gammarus > Gammarus roeselii. The sequence continues at coordinate 8,102 of SDVV010000534.1, read as the reverse complement.
AACAACTTGTCGATAACACGGGCATACAGCCCGACCCATAAAAGGTGAGCACGCTCTCTGACGTGCCACACCCCCAAACTGTGAAGCAAGTGAGGTGGTTCATCGGGGCAACAGGTTATTACCGGAAGTTCATTAGAGACTATGCGCTCGTCTCCGCCCCACTCACAGCTCTAACGGAAAGGAACGCAAAATTATCCATGGACCGGTGAGCACCAAAAGGCTTTCGATACATTAAAAAATCATCTTGTTATCTCACCCATTTTAAAATACCCTGATTATCCTAAACCTTTTATATTGCACACTGGCAGCTCAAAAGTTGCGATTGGAGCGGTGCTAAATCAACAACATCCCAATAACGAATTACCAATAGCGTTTTCCAGTCGAAAACTGCGTGAGCAAGAGCTTAATAATTCAGTAGTAGTAGTTGCTTCAGTTTTCCACCGGAGTCCCAACGCGAAGTTAATGTAGACTCCCCCGTAGGGCAATTTAAGAGTGGCAAAGTAGGTGCAGCGTAGATTAAGAGTAGGTTCAACGTAGATTCAGAGTAGGTTTAACGTAGAAACAGTAGGTTCAACGCAGATACAAAGTAATTTTAACATAGATACAAAGTAAATTTGACATAGATACAAAGTAAATTTAACATATGTACAGAGTAGGTTTATCGCAGATACAGAGTAGGTCTAACGCAGATACAGAGTAGGTTTAACGCAGATACAAAGTAAATTAACATAGATACAAAGTAAATGTAACATATATACAGAGTAGGCTTAACGCTGATACAGAGTAGGTTTAACGCAGATGCAGAGTAGGTTTAACGCAGAAGCAAAGTAAATTTTACATAGATACAAAGTAAATTTAACATATATACAGAGTAGGATTAACGCAGATACAGAGTAGGTTTAACGCAGATACAGAGTAGGTTTAACATAGATACAAAGTAAATTTTACATATATACAGAGTAGGTTTAACGCAGATACAGAGTGGGTCTAACGCAGATACAGAGTATGTCTGTCGCAGATACAGAGTAGGCCTAACGCAGATACAGAGTATGTCTAACGCAGATACAGAGTAGGTTTAACATAGATTTTGGAGGAGGGAGCAGAGGTTCCAGGTTTCAGAGGGACCTCAAGTGGGTCTTACAGTTTCTCAAGAGAGTCCCGAAGGGTCTCAAGGGTGTCTCAAAGGGCCTCAGAAGGGTCCAAGTGGGTCCACCCAAATTCTCCTGGTCTTCCAAGTCCCCCGGGTTAACGAAACCTCGAGTACCCCGAGTCCCGCGGGTCCCACGAGTACCTCCCTTCCTTGGGTCACCTTTTTTCAACCAACCTTGATATATATAATAATAAACAAAGCAAAATTTATCACCATGAAAAAAGGGCAGAGAAAATTAACAAAGCACAAGAACGAAGAAATAATAAAGTACTAAAAAAAGTGTTAATGATCTATACAATGAATAATCATCCATCCACCCCAACTTAATTATTCAGTAACCGAGCAGGAAGCACATGCCATTCACGAAGCCATTGATTTTTTCAATCCATATCCATATCCGTTTTCCACCGGATTCCCAACGTGAAGTGGTTACTGATTACTCTCCTTTGCGATACATCTTTAAACACAAAACATCTGTCCCTCGAATCTCCAGATGGGCGCTGTTGCTGTTCGAATATGACTATACGATCCGGTACAAAAAAGGAAAAGCTCATGTTGTTCCCGCATTTCTGTCCCGGGCGCCCGTGGACAGTGACCACGAAGACGACGAAGTCCGAGCCGATTAAGACGTTACTTGCGTTGTCTTTGTTGATGACGAACCAGAGGGCAGCTCAGACCTGACCCTCGACCGATCACTGATCAGACAAGAGCAATTAGCTGACCCGTTCTGGGGAAAAGTAGTCAAATTCCTGGAGGGAGACCTGTCTGATCCCCCCAAATTGTGCGGTGCCGAAGAATACTTCGTGGACGATGGCATACTGTGTCTCTTCCTCGATTTATTAGACGACACGGACGACTCAACATTCAAACGGTAGTTCCAAGGAAACTCGTTATGATTGCGTTAAAACTTTCCCACTACTCCGAGGTATCCACTCACATGGGTTTTCTCGGAACCGTGGAAAAAGCTTGCGACCGATTCTTTTGGTTTAGCATGATATCCGATGCCAAGCGCTACGTTCGTGAATGCCTTCCTTGTCAGAAATGCAAACGACAAGGTCTAAGGGAAGCTCCGCTTGGCATACCGGATAGTTATCCAATGGAGTGTGTGGGTGTCGATCTGATCGAATTACCGACGAGTTACTCCGGCAACAAATATGGCCTGACGATTGTTGATCATTTTTCAAAGTACGTTCGTTTCCGGTTATCCACTTCCAAACAAATCCGCTGAAGTCGTTTCCAAGGCCCTGATGCAATTCATCGCTGAAAATGAATGTCCTCTCGAGATCATCAGCGATCGAGGGGGGGGGGGTATTGTAAACAAACTTTTCAATAAAGTCCTCCGATAATTAAAAGCAAAGACCAAACTAACCACTGCTTATCACCCAATGAGCAACGGTTTAACGGAAAAAATGAACTCCGTCTGTAAACGTGCTTTGGGTCACTTATCCTTTGATAACAAGTTCACTTGGGACGACACTCTTGCGATCAATACCGCTTTCCAAACAAGCATCAACGACGTTAATTTTTTTTTTTTTCATGGTCGAGATGCTCACCTCCCCTTCGGAAACTTCTTCTTAAAGCAACCAATCAATTACGTCAGTGATACTAACTACTCGGTTGAAATATCGCTGAGGTTAGCAAATGCTTTCAGGCAAGTGAGAAAACAATCCAAAATAGCTCATGACAAATCAGCTCAGTATTACGACAAAACGGCGAACAGCAAACACATAACACCGGGTTCTTTAGGTCGCCTACCAAATGAAACGTCAAAAACAGAAGACACGCAAGGCTGGCCCACTCATTTCCTTGGCCCGTACAGGGTACTCGAACGGAACAATGACAACTATACGATCCGTGGTGTATACGTCGACCGCAACGTCCAGACTGTTCACGCCAATAGGTTGAAGCTATCCCACTTGCGACTTGATGACCCCTACCCGCACTACAATGGTAATGACGTGTCAACCAACACCGACCACACCGCCCTCCCTGCAGTCACGAGCGACCGTCAATCCGATGAGGCCGATCGAATCACGGGAACTGAACCAATGCCTAGATACAATCTTAGAAGTAGCAGAAAATAGTTTCTAAGGTGTGAACATAATTTTAAATTGTATGTAGACATGAGTTGGATTGTGTTAGTCCCGTAATATGTAATTTTGAAGTTTTGCATCTAACATTTGTCTATGACTAATTCAAAAATACAATTATACATCTCAAATTTATGTAAATAGCTCTCACGTGCACTCTAACATATGACCATGTGAAAAATGTAATCAATATAATAGCTTGAGTAACCATGTCGATCAACAACTCAAGATTTTAGTTCAAACTCTATGTAAGAGTCAGTGCATTCTCTATCATTCTGCTGCTTAGGATCGTGTCCTTGCCACTGCTCGACTTGGTTACTCAAGGGAACACGCATTGCAAAATATTGCAAATCACTAAAAACTTCCTTTGCCCTCTTCCGTCCTATGGCAGCCATACACCAGTGCCAAGCGGCTGCCATTATTTTCAGCGGAGCTCTCAGGAGTCCAGGTTCAACATAAATTTTTTGAATCCTCATCACTCCATCTTGCAGTTTTTAGCTCTCGCTCATTAATTAATTTAGTAATTTTTCAATTTGCAACGCTTTATTTTCGGCTTCCAGCAATTCAAGTTCTTCTGACTGTTCATTTGCTTGTTTGGTAACAAGCCACGTATTTTCACGCTCCAGAGCTTCTATTTGTTCAAAAAGAGAATAGATGACGTATTTTTTTGGCAATTGTTACATTTTCAAGATCTTTATGCAAATTAGCATTGCATAGAGGGGGATTCATTTTTTGTACTGTCTAATAAACGGTGGGTGCACTGTAGGTCCGATGACCCTTGTTGTGCCTCACAGCCTGAAAACAAGGATGGCGTTGAGCCCGCCCCCATCTGCACTGCCGAAAGTCAGACGTGCTGGCAGCACACAGCCTTGTGACGCAGATGCCTGTCTCGTAGCACTGACAGCAGCTTGAGGCGCAAAAGCCCTACGTTCATCTGCTGATGAAGCCTTCCCTAGTGCACGCTCTGCGAAAAGTCACTTATTTTAGAACATTGCATATCGTTATGTTTTTTGCATTACCATTATACACGCAACGTTTTTGTTTCAAAAATTGAGCCTGGTCATGGACAGCACTGTTTAATTCAATTGTAATTTAAATCGGAGGTTACAGTGGCAGGATAGTAGAACAAAAACCTGACAAGGCATAACAAATTTATCGGTTAAGCATACTAACTCAGAAATTTCACAAGCCACCTTTGGTCAACCGACGGACCTCGATGTAAAACGTTTCATGCAATACACAATAAAAATTACTTATAATATTCATTCACGGTTATACTCCATTAAGTAAATATCTTGCTTCCTCCCCAGTAATATTTCCATCATCCAGAGCAACTCCCCTCCAAAGAAACGCCGGGCTTCCCTTTCTAAGTCCCAATGCACTCATTTCATAATCAATCATCTCTTTCATTCATTTTCTCCACTAGTCGGGAATCACCTCAAACTCAGCGGGTACTGCAGCAATAAACTCACTCACCACATGCGTTCTGATTAGTTTATCGTCCTTCAATGTTCAATCCAGCCTGGTCATCCGTGCGCCCTGTCATACTTCTCAAACATTTCACAGACTTTGATAATGCACAACATTTTTGATAATGCATTCAACCTTTCCATGGCTGGTCTCAATCCCCACGCCACTCAGAACTCAAAACCTCATCATACATTTTAGTGCAGGCAACACTTTACAGCCTGCACACCTCATTCCCTACATGTATACCTCAACCTCTTTATGACCGCGCATCCTCCTTGAGCCACGTGTAACGGCCAGGTGCTACAAGCGATCTACCACATCCGACCATTTTGCTTAAGGGCTAACACTGATTCACTTGCATCGCTACCCTCTTTTATTACAATTTTACTTCTATCCACATTGACATGTTCTCCTCCTACAAACTATAATAAAGTAGAACAACAGACAATAAGAAAATAATCAAAACTTTTACGGAACACCTACATACAGCTAACCATAAATCATTTTCATGCGTTGCTACATTTGTATTTTTTTACACTTGGTTACAATAAAATTTCAATTCATATTTGTTATACCCACGAAATTGAAAATATTATTAGCTACATACATTTTAAAAGTACTTATCAGATTGAGTACCACAGATTATGCACTTCGGGTATGGTGGTTGAATAACTAATATTAAAATCATTACAACTTTGAAAGCATATTTGCATCTACGTCCAAGTTCATTTTTAAAAATGTATCAATGTTATTTTGGTATTTCATAGTTATAACTTCGTGAATGATTCATAATCAGAAGCTATCGGGTATACAGATAAATTAAAGGTTGCGTCGATATCTTACATTTAGTCCTGTAAATGTTTTGCTACATGAGTAGCTGTGAGTGATCCAAAACGTGCCTTCGAAAAAGTGACGTCCAAACGACCCATTTTACGGGCGCCTAAACGGCCCATTTTTGGGGCGCCAAAACGACCCATTTTACGGGCGCCAAAACGGCCCATTTTTGGGGTGCCAAAAACGCATTTTTTTTCGGACAATGTAATTGTTAGGAAGTATGTTATTTCTTAGTGCAACCGACTTAGTCACTTTATATCTCGGACATTAAACTTGTAGGTTAAGGCAAATACTATTCGGTCAAGTTGATTACTGAAGGTACGTAGAGAACACCCAGGAGGGGGAGAGGAAAGGGGAGTAGAATATTGTGAGGAGAGTGGCTAAGAAATGCCATAATATATCAGTGTCATTTAGTGATCTTACCTCTAGATGTACTCCTCTCGGTACGAGTTTTTCACAGTTTGTTAATACGTATTGTAGACGGTAAGTATGCTTTCAGTTTATTTAATTGGTTTGATCGCATGTTAAGATGTTGATTAGTGTAGGTCTCTTTTAAATAGGCTAAGTTTATATCGTATTATATAGTATCACAGACTCCTGTTATTTCAATGTTTTTTTTATTGCTCGCACATTTTGTTAAGTATGACTCATTTGAATAAAAACTTTTTCTGTTCAAACCTGATTTATTTAGGGTATTCGTAATCGATGTAGTTAAACAAGAAATGGTGGCCTAACAGATATTATCATGTTTTGTTAGTAGAGGATACATTTGAATAGAAGCTTTTATAACGATTTCATTTAGTTTTCAATGGTTATTGTCCATACATTATGTTATGTATTCGATGTTGTTACCTTAGGATATGGTAGATTATGACATCTGCTTCTCTTACAAGTGATGACCGTAGTTTGTACATGGTATTTTGTGGCACGATCGATATTGCTTTATTGAATTCATTCCCTTTTTTCCCTTGTATGTTCAGATTTTCAGAGATTCATCAGGACACAATGTTAAGACTCATTTAGTGAGGCGCAGATTCGTTCACGAATTTTCAATCGGATTGTCTGTGGACAATGAAACAGTGACGGTATGATTTATATTAGCAGGGTAGGCGGTCTAGGACCTGTTTTAGTAGATTAGTTTTATGTCGTTTTATTATGTTTCGTAGGTCGGTTATTTTTCAATGTTATTTAGTACTTGAACCTTATGTTATGTATGGTATTCATGCTCGGTCGTTATAAGACGTAGATTTTGACATTTTTCTCTTTATAAGTGAGGTCCATAGTTTGTAAGTGGTATTTTATAGCAAAAAATCTATATCATTTGATTAAATCCATCCACTTTTTCCCCGTTATATGTATATTTGTCTAGTCTGGGCCCCTTCTATCGTTTTCTCTGATGTTTGAGATTCCAATCGTAGAAAATGTTTCTAAATGAATTAGGTGACTGAATCATTCCATTAGCTACTGATGGTGAACAAGATTATTGGGCATCCTGTGCACCTCAAATGGATCAGAGGGATAATTCGGTGTTGATGAAGCTGTGGAGATGGGCGATTTATGCGTGTTTCAATCCATATATCTGTGGACAATGGAACAAGGTTAAGATTTTTTAAATATTTTTCATGATATAGATACATGGGTATACATAGGAACATTTACATCGTTTTTAAATATTTTAGGGTCGGTTGCAGTTCTATTACACGCATTTTCTGTGGACAATTGAACATATTGTACGTTTATAGATTTTTATTACATGCTTTCATAGGAATATTTACATACTATGTACATTTACAGATTATAACATGTTCAAGTTGACAAACTTTTCATAATTCACGCGAGTACATACGCCAAAGAAGGTCTCACCCGATTTACACCTCTTACATGTTAAATCAACGTTTACAATAGTTCATCAGCCAAGTCACATCGCTTCCTCTTTTTAAGTGACGGTAGGATTATTTTCAATGGTTTTTTGGGGCATGTCCGGATGGTTATAGACAAGAGTTGTGCACGCGTCGAGATAGTAACATTTGTTTTCAAATTTACTGAGACAGTTTTAAATAGTGCGTACAGTTTGAAGCTGGCATGCTTGTGCGCGAATTTAGCGTGGTTTCAGTGTGTGTATCATAAAAGAACCTGTAGACTTTTGATTTAGGTTCTGTTTTGAGCTGATGAGATATATATCTATGATACCTTAGATAGCTGCGTGCAATTTCAATTTGCTTTATATCTATCGTATTTTTAATGCAAGGCAGGAGGCGTTGTAATGCATTTAAATGCAAGTCATGTTGCATATCTGCAATTTCTTCATCGTACAAGGGATGTTTTTCGGGTATGTATAGGAAGTCCTTGTTTTCAGTCAAGGGGGAGATTGCCGCATTTTCCGCCTCAATATCGGCCATACCTTTAAACTGGACTAACATTTATCGCATTTCAATGCTACCCATACAGTATTGCAACTTCGTTGCATGTCATGTTGCACATATGCATTCAATGCTAGCCATACGAGTTGAATTTAGGATATTGCAAACAAAGATTTATAAGATAGATTTTTTATTGAT
>SDVV010000533.1:0-31036 GCA_016164225.1 Gammarus roeselii | reverse complement strand
ATGAAGGCCCAGAAAACATCCTTTCCTTTGGCAAGGTACTTCTCACATACTTGTCTCACTGCAAATATCTGATCGGTACACCCTCTACCACTCCTAAAAGCCACACTGTTCCTCTCCAATTGCGCAGTCCGTACTGTCTCTAATCCTTTTGATCAGCACTCTCCCGTACAACTTACCAACAACACATAACAGACTGATACCTCTCGAGTTGCAGCATTCATTTTTATCTCCTTTGCCCTTATATAGCGGAACAATGCAGGCACTGCGCCCCTCACTCGGTACCACGCCCGCCAGCTAAACACAAGTTCAGTAACCTCACCAACCATTCGACAAATGTTACTCCACCCTTCTTCAGGCACTCGGTCGCAACTCCATCCACACCAAGGGCTTTCCCTGCTTTCAACGCGTAGACCGCCTCCTGTACCTCTTCCCTGGTAATGTCCGGAGTAAGTATTTCTCCCAAAACTGGCATCCGAGCACTTGGATACGCAGAAATCCTTTTGATGTCATGTTGCAACATAAATCCTTAAATGAAGACCAATTTCTTATTGAGCTTGAGATTTGACAATTTCTGATTGACGATTTCGATATGGATTAATCATTAGCAAATTTTCTATAGATTCTGCAAATAACGTGGAGCGAGCGGGCACGGAACAGGCCCGCCCGCCCGTGACGCTCCCCTCAGTCAGGAGGTCGCTGAGACGAGACACCACCTGTACGACGGCCCCTCAATGGTATTAGCAGTGTTGCACGAGACGGCCCCTGCACGACTGCCCCTCAATAGCACTCGTACTGTTGCACGAGACGCCTCCTACGCGACCGTCTCAATGGTGCTAGCACGGCAACACAGGATGCCCCCTGCACGACAGCCCCTCAATGGCGATAGCAGTGCTCCACGGTACGCCTCCGGCACGACGGCCCCTCTATGGTGCTAGTAGTGCTGTACAAAACACCCCCTGCACGACAGCCCCTCAATGGTGATAGCAGTGCTCCATGGGACGCCTCCGGCACGACGGCCTCTCTATGGTGCTAGCAGTGCTGCACAAAACACCCCTTGCACGACACCCCCTCAATGGTGATAGCAGTGCTCCATGGGACGCCTCCGGCACGACAGCCTCTCTATGGTGCTAGCAGTGCTGCACAAAACGCCCCCTCAATGGTGATAGCAGTGCTCCACGGGACGCCTCCGGCACGACGGCCTCTCTATGGTGCTAGCAGTGCTGCACAAAATACCCCCTGCACGACAGCCCCTCAATGGTGATAGCAGTGCTCCACGGGACGCCTCCAGCACGACGGCCTCTCTATGGTGCTAGCAGTGCTGCACAAAACACCCCCTGCACGACAGCCCCTCAATGGTGATCGCAGTGCTCCACGGGACGCCTCCGGCACGACGGCCTCTCTATGGTGCTAGCAGTGCTGTACAAAACACCCCCTGCACGACGGTCTTCAATGGTTCTAGCACTGCAGCACGAGACAGCCCCTGCACGACGGCTTCTGTGAGGACCGAGGCTATTCTCACAGTGGTCTGAAGGCCCTCCCAGTCGGTGAAGCATGCTGACCTCAACTAGTGTATGCCTCAAAAAACAACCGTGTGTAAGAAATCAACTAACACACAGCTAGACATATGCCCAGCATATAAATAAACAAAGATGCAAGTTATTTTCCTGTTGTGCAATGATTGGCTAGTAATGGCTGTCGGGTTTGTGTTGTGAGCGTGGTGCAGTTTGAGATAGAGCACTGGCGAGCGTACATCACAGATGAATGTTGGAAGTACCTGGAAAACTAGGTCCACTGACATCAAATGATAATCACAGCAGAAAAGAGAGTCTGAGATCAATGCCTGATAGATCAGTAGCGATGCAAGTTGGGAAGCGTCAAATGCATTCGACAATTTCATTTGCAGACAACGAACGGTAATGGCTTATTGCTCACACCGGGGCAGTCCGGCCGTTAACGGACATGATAACGCACACTGAACAACTGATGGACTTCCTGCGACAACGTGAGTCACGCAACTGTCATCAGCTTTCTCCACACTCTCCGAAAGTTATTTGACGATTGTCAGTCAGTAACATCCATACTTGATTACATGAAAGAATGGAATGCTTATCTACCATCAAAGTTTGAGTTCTGCTTGCATCTATTCATGTCAACATGCTTCATGGTAGTATGCACGCACGTCAGAATTCCACCAACTTGATGAGATGCTGCAAGAATCAAACATCGGTGACTTAATACGAGGGCTTCATACTCAAAGAACGCAACAAACTGATACAACAAAGACGTTAACTGCTAATGAACAGAGGTCTGGCCTAACCACGGTAAAAGTGAGAACGCAGAATCATTCTGGTACAGTCGCATGAAGAAGTGTCTGGTCTCAAACGCTGTGTTGTTCAAATACAGATAGACACTAGCCCAAATTCCCCAGGTAGGGGGTTGGCCGACGGCAAGGCTCACCTCACACACCACTCACACTACTTAGACCTTTGGCGCTAAAGGGTCCGCAATACACACTCTGGGTCATGAGTGCGATTGTAGGTCAGTGTCTGCAGCAGGGCCCAACAGTGTGACTGGTTTACCCCTGCTGCGTCATAGTGATCATCCCCCCCCACCAACCTATGCCCATCCCGTTCCTCAACTAGATGCCAAGAGTGGGACCAAGTTCATCCCAGAGTTCTGAAAGAGACTAGAAACGAAATCACCGAATATTTATCAAACCTTTTCACTCGATATCTAACAAATGGCACCTGGCCCTCTAAATGGAAAGAAGCCAATGTTACCCCAATTTTTAAAAAAGGGGACAAAAAGAGTCCCATTAGTCTCACCTCAGTCATTGGCAAATTGATGGAAAGTTTGATAACGGATGAAATGACAGTATTTTTAGAATCAAACAAACTGATTGGCGACTCTCAGCAGGGCTTTAGACACAACCGTACCTGTCTTACGAACATGCTAATTTTTTTCAAAAATATAATAGAAATCCACAACACAAAATCTCCAATCGATATCATTTACCTTGACTTTCAAAAAGCATTTGATAAAGTCCCCACAAGCGCCTAGTTAGTAAACTGCACAGCATCGGTATTCGAGGCGAGCTTAAGAACTGGAGAAAATGCTGGCTTACGGACAGACGGCAGCAAGATGTACTTAACGGAGCTTCCTCTCCCTGGGGTAATGTTACAAGCGGCGTGCCTCAATGATCCGTGTCAGTTCCATTCCTATTTATAATATTCATTAACGATCTTGATAGCAACGTACTCTCAAACATTAGCAAGTTTGCAGACGACACTAAGATAGGAGGGAGAGTACAAACTGAACTACTAGAGTGTCAGCAGATCCAACTAGACTTGAACAAAATTGTTGATTGGTCAGAAAAGTAGCAAATGAAATTTAATGTAGACAAACGTAAAGTTATGCACATAGGTCCTCATAACCTCAAACACGAATATTCAATCTCCAGGAAGAAACCCATTTCTGTCACCGAAGAGAGATTTAGGTGTCATAATTAGTAACGACCTAAAAACTAGAAAGCAATGTAACGATTCCGTCAAGAGAGATAACAAAATGCTAGGTATGATATCCCGCACTATCTCGTACAAAAACAAAAATAGTACGGTTAAAGTTATACAATTCATTTGTTTTACCGCATCTCGAGTATTCTGTTCAATTTTGGTATCCGTATCTTAGAAAAGACGTTATTAAATTAGAGAAGGTTCCACGCAGAGATACCAAACTCATCCCTTCGCTGTGGAATAAATCTTATGAAGACAGGCTACGTGAACTCACTCTTTATTCGCTAGAGAAACGTAGAGTCAGAGGCAACATGATTGAAGTGTGGAAGATTATTAATGGTAAAGAAAACGTCGACCGAGCGAGTCTTTTCTCTCTAGATACGAACGGAGTGACTAGGAAACAATGGATACAAAATCGTTGGGAAACGTTTCTCACTCGACATCACGCGCAATTTCTTCACGTATAGAGTTGTCGAAGACTGGAACAAACTTCCAGCAGAGGTTGCAAACAGCAATACAATCGAAACGTTCAAGTCTCGGTTCGATAAGTTCTACATGATTTGCCGATAAACAGCTAAACCGATCTCTTTCTTGATGTTAAAACAACAAAAATGGCACATGAAGCTCTCTTAGACGTTCTGCTTCAGAACTTGCTATCTTGCTATCAAAAGGCAACATTGTTTGGGCATATAGGCCTTTTGTTGTCTTCCTACACTTGCAAACTTGTAAACAGAAGAAGTGAACTCCAGCCATATACTTAAATTGTGATGAAAAATAGCGCGTGCGAATTTTTTTCCCAAAGGGGGAGAAGGCGGATTTTTCTTTCTTCATTGAATGGCCTGATCTAAAAACCAAACCTTCGGATCTTTCCTGTGCATACCTTCTTACTTCGGACATCAAAGAAGGAGGGGGAGCTAGAGTCCGGTTCGCCCCCTGACTATGCAGCCTAGTTTATACCCGAAATATTACCACAGATCATCCGTGCTTCAAGAACGCTCTCTACGAGAAGCAATCTTCTAAGTTATCTGATATCGATACACCGCGTCAGGACTAAACGGTCAAGATAGACGGATGATCAACAGATTCTTTGTCCCCGTCAAAGGATGTTGGCCTCCCAGACTAAGACTTCCAATGCCGCGTGTTGTTTCTTTCCGCTGCAAAAATATTCAAGTCACTAAACGATGTCTCTTTACAATGAAAGGCTGCATATAGAAGGCCTCCGATCTCAGATATCAGAAAATGACCACAATAACTACAACCAATTGCGAGTTTTCACCTAAAAATCAATCATTAATTGATGAGTCCGGTCAACTGGCAGATGAAAACAAGGCAATGAGTAAAAATTACAAACGATTGTTCAGTTTCCCAAAAGATACTTGGCCTACGCAAGAGATCACCTGTTTATTTTCATAAACGGATCTTAACATTGGCATCTCTGACATTACATAAGCTATCAATGACACTGGTAGCAATAGCGCACTCGAACCAGACGACATCCCAGCTATTCTCTTGAAATAACGCAAGCATGTACTGTCAAGACCACTACTAATGTGGTGACTGTAGTCTTTGGACGCCTCTGACATCCCACAAACAATCAAACATGCTGGCATCATACCTATAGTAAAAGAAGGTAGCCACACAAGCCCATCAAATTACAGACCAATTTTTTGGACATCATTGTGTAGTGCTATTTCCCACTACAACTCATCTCTTTTTTGATCCTTTAATAAAGATCCTACACAGATATATGATGCACAAATTGACGTTCTATTTCAGGACTAACCTCCCTTCCACCAAACGGTAACCTGGTTTGGACCAAAAGGCCGGTTGTTGTCTTTTTACGCTTGTAAACACCTGTAAACACTTGGTCAAATATTCGAAAGAGTAGTGAAAGGACGAGTAGTCAATTTTCTTGACGCGGATGAATTTGATGCTGATTTCGAGGAGAGTGGTGGGGATGTGAGGGTTTTAGAGGGGACGGTGGGAAATGTCTGTTCATCTACTGGTGGAAGGAAGATCGGGAGTGAAGCAAGAGATTGAAAGGGAAAAAAAAGAGTTAGAGGAGGAATCGAAGCGAGGTAGTGAACTGGATGGAGCAAGCAGAGCTGAGGAGTTCCAACAGGCGTTGAGGAAGGATTTGATTTTATCCTCAGCTCCACCAGAGACTCAAGGTGAGTCATAATAGGCTCCCCCGTAGGGCTCGATGATCATGGATTCCAGTAGTCTCGCACGCCCCAGTGAGCGAGAAAAAAGAAGACAACGCTTTCAAAGTGAGAAAATTTTGAAAATTTTAGCAATGTCAGACGCACACTGGTGCGCATAAGAAAAACGCTTAGACGAAACAGACCTCCGCTAATCGTTTAGAACATCATGAGTAATATGTGAGCACGCTAGCGCGTACAAGTAGCATCGTCGAGACTAGTACAAGGTTTGCGGCTACACGGACAAAGTCAGCTCCAACAGCAAAGCCACACAATGCTTACAGCTACGCGGTCCAGTTAAGTATAGGTACAATTTAGTCATTCAGGTAAGATAAAGATTTCATTTGAGCCTCATTTCCACCGGAGCCTCAACGTGAGTCATAATAGGCTCCCCCGTCGTTGATTCAGGTAAGTTCGCACGGCTTCGCGTGCGAACATATTAGTCATGTCAAGATGAAGTCAGTACATATTTCAATTGTGGCATATTCGCGTACTAGCGCGTACGAGAGAGTAAAGAGTAAACGCGTATCTTCGTAAAATGTGTTGTTATTTCTGTGCGTAATGGGGTGGAGAGATCACCTCACTTGCACAGGTGTTTGAGGTTTAGACAGCTTCGAATAGTCCGGTGTGTTTTCCAAAAGCGATAAGCTTTTTACGGTAGGTTGGGTCCGTGAGTAGGCTTTGTAGGTTGCACGGGGGATTTAGGAACGCTCGTCGGGCTGCTGCGAGTGCGTTGCAATCCATCAGTAAGTGTTTCACATTGATAGCCACTTGTTGGCAACAGGGGCAAGATGGCGCATTTGGTTCTATGTCAACTTCCATCAGGTGGTTGCGAGTTACCCACGTGCACAAGCGGTTGATGAACACTTGTTTTTTTCTGTTGGAGAACTTTGTTTTCGTTTCTCCGACTGAAGGTTTGACTGAAAGAATTTTTTGTCCACTCAGTTGCCACATTTCATCCCATCGGGATGTTATATAGAAGTTGATGATAGGGAACCAGTCCCGGTAATGTATTGCAAAAAATTGTTCATGGTGAGTATATGCCAGTTCAGCAAGCGAGTCCGCAAGTTCGTTTCCTCTTATTCCCGCGTGCCCGGGGATCCAGCAGAATTCCACTGCCTGACCCGTCTCGGTCATCACAAAAAGATCGTGCTGCATTTTACGTAGAACAGGATGTTCGTAGTGCAGTGTTTTAAGCTGGGTGAGGGCACTTAGACTGTCTGAAAATACGACGTATTTGGGGAAGCGATATGTTTATGTAATAGAGATGGCTAGTTCGAGTGCGTGAAGCTCTGCAAAGAACACGGAGGCCTCTTGTGGGAGGGTGGTCGAGAATGGGGTGTCCCCGCACACAGCGGCGGCTCCCACTCCGTCCGCGGTTTTAGAGCCGTCAGTGTATATGTGGCGGTGCTCTAAGTATTCTTCCTCAAGTAGTCTTCAGAATTTCTGCCGGTAGCGTTGGTTGGAGTAGTTGCTTCAGGGTACATTTACAGGTCTAGGTTGACCGGTGGTGGGTTGATCATCCATGTCACTGTTAATTTGAAGGATTCGGTAGGAAAATGAAGGCTTGATAGCTTTACACGTGATGTTTAGCGAGGTCAACAGGTTGTCCACACGTAAGGAAAACGGTGGGCATATATTATTTTTAGCCGCAAAAAGGCGCTTATCGGATATGTTGGTGATGTCGCTGATTGCTGGGTTGTTATTGATGAGACTTTTAGTCTTAAAATAGTGTTGTAGTGAAAGTTTGTCTCGCTGGAGCGGAAGTGGAAGTTCGTTAGCGAGCACATTTAGGGATTCGATTGGGGTGGAGCGGAACGCGCCGGTTGTGATACGTAAAGCATTGTTTGCGATGGTCGAGAGTAGTTTTGGCTGCAGAACCGTAGACAACGGCTCCGCAGTCTATGCGCGATCGTATTATTGCTCTGAACAACGTCATTCCGGTGTCCATGTCGGCACCGAGCTTCAGGGATGTTACCGATTGGATAAGTCCCATCGACCTTTTGCAGCGAGTCACCAGGGCTGCAATGTGGGGTCACCACGTGAGTTTAGGGTCCCACATAAGACCCAGGACTTTGATCGTTTCTTCGTATGCTAAAGATGTGTTGTGTAGCGTTAGGGCTGGTTTCAGGTGAAAAACGGGCACAGTGGTGAAGTGCATGCTCTTAGTTTTAAAGGGCGAGAATCGGAATCCGTTTAGGGAAGCCCAGTTCCCGACTAGGTTTAGGCACTTCTGGAGTTTATGTTGAATTGTTGTAAAGCTGGGGTGTCAGTAGCTTATTTGTAGGTCGTCCACGTATAGCGATGGGAGCAGCCTTCAGTCTCGGGGAAGAATGTCGGCTAACTGATCGATTTTGGGGATAAAAAAGTGACATTGAGGACGCTTCTCTGGGGGACGCCCATTTCTTGCGGATATGACGGGGACAGAGTGTCGCCAACCTTGACCTTGAAGGTGCGATTTTGTAGAAATTGGTGGTTGAAACGTGGTAGCCGACCTCTCAAACCTTTACGGTGGAGATCCTTCATGATCCCGTACTTCCACGTTAAGATAAAGAATCAGACGGAACGAATCCCCGCCTCCAACCACTCAGAAAGAACTCCAAGAGTATTAGGCACGTGCGCCAGTGCGCACAGATAGTATCGTCGAAATTAGTTCAAGGTCTATGGCTTCACGGATTTGATAAACTCCAACCACACGCGTCACAGGGTTTATAGCTACGCAGCCCAGGTCAACCCCAGAAACATTTGTTCCGTGCACGCGCGAGCGAGCACAGCCTGGAGAAAAAAAAATCTATTCACAAAATCACGAAGAGAAACTCTCGTACAAATTCACCAGCATTATATATAATACATGAAAAAATTGTGGATCGTAAATAAAGTAGGGGCAGGTTCGTCACGTACAGAAAAACTGCTCGGATTATTGATTTCGCACTCCTTGTTGACGGGGATGAGGTGGGGAGCGGGGGGGGGGGCAGAGGTCCCTCGAGTCCCAACAGAGCCCGACGAATCCCGGAGGGTAACCCAAGTCCCCCGGGTCTTCCCGAGCTCCCCGGGTGACCCCTCGTCTCAGCTCATCTCGGCTTGTCTCAAATCATTTCGGCCAGTCTCGGCTCGTCGCGACCAACTCGGCTCGCCTTAACATGTTTCGACTGATCACGACGCACCTCGACCAGCCAGTAATCCGCGGACTGTAATGGTTAATTGTTCTACTCAAGCATTTCACTTGTATACATTTGTCTGTTCCTAGCTCCTTCGCAGAGCGAAGGGGCTAGGAATCCCGTTCTCTGTAAAACCCTTCCTCAAAGACGGCAAGACGAGCGGAGGGAGGAGAGGCTCACGCCTCTTCGAACCCTATTGTTAGGGTCGCTGAATGTGCGTGGCTGTAATACAAATGATGTGAAGAGAAGAGAGATTGGCGAGACGTTTACTTATTTATTAATTATTTGCTTCTATGTTCCACCGGAGTCCCAATGCGAAGTTAATGCAGACTCCCCCGTAGGGCGGTCTGGCGAGACGTTTGTAAGGAGGAAGTTTGATGTGTTGGCGCTTAGTGAGATGAAATTGAAAGGTAAGGGAGAATGTGAGTTTGGTGTGGTAAGTGGAAGAAAGTCTGGTATGGAGGAAGGTTAGGCACGAGGAAGTGTGGTTTTGATATTGAGCGATTGGTTGGCTAGTGGCTTTACCGAGTGGAAGGAGGTGTCCTCAAGATTGATGTGGGTGAAAGTTAAGTTAGGCGTAGAAAGATGGGTATTTGTGAGTGCTTACGGACCTGGCAGCGAGAGGAGTGAAGAGGAGAGTGAGCAATTTTGGACTGACCTGAGTGAGTGTATTGAGAGTTTTGGAGGTAATTTCAATGTAGTTGTACTGGGTGACCTTAATGAGAGAGTTGGAGATGTAGTGGTGGGGAATGTGATAGGAAGGTAGGCGTTCCCGGTAGAAATGACGGTGGAGAAAACCTGATATGTCTGTGTATGGAGCAGGAGTTAGTGGTCGAGAACAGTTTGTTCAAGAAACGAGATATCCACAAGTACACATGGGTAAGGATGGCTCATGGTGCAGTGGTGGAGAGAGCAATGATAGATTTTGTGCTGATATCGAAGAGAGTGGTGGGGAGGCTGTTGGATGTGCGGGCGTTGAGAAGGGAGGGTGAAGGAGTGTCTGACCATCTGCTGGTGGAAGGTAGATTAAGAGTGGAGCAGGAGTGGAAGGGCAACAAACGAGTGGGAGGAGGAAGAGAGGTAGTGAAAGTGAGTGGACTGAATGTGAGAAGTAGAGCCGAGGAGTTCCAGCTGGTATTGAGGGAAGAATAAAACAACGTGAGAGGACAGGATTAAGAGTGGAGCAGAAGTGGAAGGGCAACGAACGAGTGGGAGGAGGAAGAGAGGTAGTGAAAGTGAGTGGACTGAATGTGAGAAGTAGAGCCGAGGAGTTCCAGTAGGCGTTGAGGGAAGAATATAACAACATGAGAGGACAGGACAGGATGTGGAGGAAGAATGGGAGGCGTTAAGGGATGCGTTGCTGAGATGAGCGAAGAATGTGTGTGGCGCGCCGTGTGGGCGGGTGCAGAAGGAAAGGTTGCGGGTGGTGGAACGAGGAGGTCAAACTGGCGGTGGCACGGAAAAGAGGAGCGTTTGAGGAGTGGTTGCAGGTGATGTCGGCGGTGGCTTATGGAAGCTACAAAGGGAGGTGAAACGGGTGGTGAGGAGAGCCAAAAGGAACGCTGATGCCAGGTGGGGCAGACGGATGTGCCAGAATTTTGAGAAGAACAAAAAGATGTTCTGGAAAGAGGTGAAGAGGGTGAGAAAGGGAGAGACAGGAAAAAAGGAAGTGGTGAAAGATGAAAACGACCAGTTGTTGTTGAAAAGTGGTGATGTACGGAAGAGGTGGGTCGAGTATTTTGATGAGTTGTTGAATGGCGAGGATGGCAGAGAGGCTGACATTGTTGCTGTGGATGGTGGTGCTCCGATGCCAGTTTTGGGAGAATGATTTGTGGCGGACATTACTAGGGTAGAGGAGCAGGAGGTGGTGGACGTGATGGAAGCAGGGAAAGCCCCTGGTTTGGATGGCGTTGCGACCGAGTGCCTGAAGAAGGGTGGAGTAACGATTGTCGAATGGTTGGTGAGGTTACTGAACTTGTGTTTTGCGGCAGGCGTGGTACCGAGTGAGTGGCGCAGTGCCTGCATTGTTCCGCTAAATAAGGGCAAAGGAAATATAAATGAATGCTGGAACTCAAAGGGTATCAGTCTGTTATGTGTGGTTGGTAAGTTGTACGGGAGAGTGCTGATCGTAAGGATTAGAGACTGTACGGACTGCGCAATTGGAGAGGAACAGTGTGGCTTTAGGAGTGGTAGAGGGTGTACCGATCAGATTTTCGCAGTGAGACAGGTCTGTGAGGAGTACCTTGCCAAAGGAGAGGATGTGTTCTGGACATTCATGAACCTAGAGAAGGCATACGACAGGATTGACAGGGAAGCGCTGTGGAGGGTGTTGCGTTGGTATGGAGTGGGCGGACATCTGTTGAAAACTGTGCAGAGCATGTAGGCTAGTGTCTGAGTTTGGTCGAGTGTGTGAGATGAGGAAGCTTCGAGTGAACGTGGGTAAGAGTAAAGTAATGAGATGCTCGAGGACTCTCGATTCGAGAAAAGTTAGTGTCACCCTAAATGGAGTGCTCTTGGAGGAAGTTCAGTGTTTTAAGTATCTGGGCTCCCATGTGGAGATAACTGAACTAGGGGAAACTGAAGTGAAGGCGCGAGTGAAGCAGGGATGTAAAGTGTTGGGTGCACTAAGAGTGTAATGAGCTGTAGGTCGTTGGGGATGGAAGCAAAGAGAGGGCTGTATGAGGGTGTTGTTGTCCCAACTGTGCTCTACGGAACTGAGGCTGGGGGAGTGAGAGCAGAGGAGAGATGAAGGTTGAATGTTTTCGAGATGAAATGTTTGAGGAGCATGACTGGAGTAACGCTGAGAGACCGGATCACCAACGACGTGGTTCGAAACAGAACAGGGATGGCGAAGAAGTTGGAGGACAGAGTGGATTCGCTTGTTCTGAGATGGTTCGGGCAAATGGAGAGGATGGATGAAGGGAGATTGGTGAAAAGGGTGATGAATACGGAGGCGAGTGGTTGCAGGCCTAGGGGTAGACAAGAAGTTTGGGTGGATGGATGGTGTGAAGCAGGCGTTAGGAAGGAAAGACATGAATGTGGAGGTGGCGAGAGAGCGTGCAATGAACAGGCTTGAGTGGAGAATGGTTGTGAATGGTTGATTATGACGCAGCTCTGATGTGCTTTCCTGCCCTTGGCATCCCGTAGTCGGGATGGTTGTGGGTGGGGGGAGGGGGGTGGCCGGTCATTATGACGCAGTGGGGGTAAAACAGTGAAAACTGTCGGGCCCTGCTGCTGATGACGGATCCTCGGACTGCACTGGTGACCCAGAGTGTATGTTGCGGGGGTACCGGCCGGACCCTTTAGCGCAAATGGGCTAAATTGTGTGAGCGTGAGCGTGTGAGGTGCGCTTTGCCGTCGGCCACCCTTCTTTCTGGGGGATACGGCCTAGTGTCTGTATCTGTATGGGTTTTACAGCCTGGGGAGAGGGAAGCAGGGGGCCCAGGGTTCAGAGGGGCCTCAAGCAGGTCCCAAAGTTTCTCAGGGGGTGCCAAAGTCTCGAGGGTGTCTCAAAGGGCACCGGAAGGGTCCAAGTGGGTCCCTCTAAATCCTCCTGGCCTTCCAAGTCCCCCGGGTTCTCGAAATCCCCGGGTTCCCAAAACCCACGAGTCCCGCGGGTCCCACGAGTACCCCCCATTACCGGGTCACCTAGTCTCAACCAGCCTCGGTTCGTCTCGACTCGTCGCCTCGCCAGTCGACTCGTCTCCACTCGCCTCAAACTGCCTCGACTCGCCTCGCCTCGTTCCCTCCACGAAAAGTGCCATTCAATACTTCCATTCTCTAAGCCTAGCTGTACTCGGACATTTATTAGGCGCCCGGAAGAGAGCAAATTCTCCCACCGTAGGTTGGACTAGACTAACATACATACCGCATAATCCACCTAAGGCCCCTGCGGGCGTCTAACGATACATAATTATATAACCAATCCAAAATTGATCATGAAAAAGGCTACAGATAAGTAATAGAGCTCACGAAATACGAAATACTAAAATTAAGTGTTAATGATCTATAAAATGAATAATCATCCATTAACCCCAAGTTGAGGGAGGAATATGACTGGGACAGAGGGCAAGGCCAAGGAATGTGGAAGAACAACGGAAGACGTTCAGAGGAGCGTTGTTGAGGTGTGCAAAAAATGTGTAAAACGTACGCCATGTGGGCGGGTGTAGAAGGAAGGGTTGGGTGTAACGGAACGATGAGGTTAAAATGGTTGTGCGACAGAAGAGAAGATATTTGAAGAAGTGTTTGCAGGCGACGTCGGAAGTGGCCTATGACAACTATAGAGAGAAAAAAAAGAGGTGAAGCACGCGGTGGAAAGATCAAAAGAGCGTTGATGAAAAGTGGGGTAGGCGTTTGTGATAGAATTTTGAGTAGACCAAAATACATTCTGGAAAGAGATAAAGAGGGTGAGGGAGGGAGTGACGGGGAAGAGGTTTTGAGAGAGGTAAACGACCGGGTGTTGATGGAGAGTGGTGATGTGCGGAAGAGGTGGGAGGAGCATTTGAGAGGAGTTGTTGAGTGTGAAGAAAAATTGCTATGGACAATACTAAAAAAGATGTGCAGAAGGTGGTAAAAGTGATGAGGGCAGAGAAAGACCCTGGTCTGGACTGCGTTGCTAAAGTGTTTAACGAGGAGTGAAGAGTAGCTACGACATCTGTGTTTTGTGTCGGGTGTGGTGCAGTTTGAGATAAAAATTAATACAGCAATTCGAAAGGTATCAGTTTGTGTGTGGTCGGAAAGTTGTAAGGGAGAGGGATAATCAAGAGATTAAAGACATTTCAAATTGCGCGCTTGGCAATTCGATTAGAGTTGTGCGCTTGGCGAGGAACTGTGTGGCTTTAGGAGTGAAAGATGGCGTGCAGATCAAATTTATTCAGTGAGACAAGTCTTTAGGAGTACCTTACGAAGAGAGGATTTGTTCGGGGCCTTTATGAATCTGGAAAAGGCTCGACAGGGATGCGTTGGGAAGAGTGCTGCGTTTGTGTGGAGTCGGCAAAAGCTCGTTAAGAGCGGTTCAGAATTTCCATTTTGGCAGCAGAGCGCGTCTCGGAGTAGGGAGCGTGGCGAGTGCTTGGTTCTTTTAGAAAAGGGGAGTGGGTAATTTTGCGTTATGTCTCCCTGGCTATCCAATCACTACGCGGATGGAGTAGTCAAGATGGTGAGCGCGAGTGTAATGGGTCGAGGTTTAAAGTTGTTAAGAGCAAATTGGAAGTCAGGCCGTTGCTGTTAACGGATTATGCGGCACTCGTGACAGATTCGGAGAAGTTGTCCAGGGTAGTGTCGTTGACTGTTAGAGTGGGTGAGAGGAGAGAGCTGAGAGTCAATACGAGTGAAAATAAACCAATGAGGTGTTCAAGGAATGACCAATGACGTCTGCTTGAACGGAGTTATTGGAGAAAGTTCAGTGCATTAAGCACCTGGGCTCTCGTGCGCACCGCGTCAGAGAGGCTGACGAAAAAATGTGCTGGATGTGTTTCATTTAAATTTTGTTAAGGCCTTTGACAAAGTTAAACAAAGTATACCGTTATCAAAACGACACAACGCTGGTATCCAAAGAAATATCTAGGAATCGGGGCTCGAGACTGTTCTTCATGGCAGAACCCAAAGTGTGGTAGGGTTAAAATCATTTGTAGGGTCCCATAAGGCACAGTACTTGCCACTCCTTTTCTTCGAAATTTCTCATAATCAGAGGAAAACTGTCCACATTCATCGGTCTCCTGGTTTGCAGACGATACTAGTTTTAGACATAGTGAAGGATACATGAGATTTAGAAAATTGTACATCTAATAAACAAAAAAAAACATACAATTCAACAAAACAAAATTTGAATTACTCTTAAGATATGGAAAAAATTGACCTTAGGACATTTTTTTATTCAAGCACTAACGAAGCCATTGATGAAAAAGTCTGCGTGAATTATGCGCATGAATGCTCAACATTCAGGAAAATGTGTTCCTGGGCCATGAGAACCTTTCTGTCAAGGAATAAGAGAACAATGTCGACTCAATAGAAACTGCTAATCCAACCAGTTGTTGCTTTCCCCTCTGGATCTAACACGAACGGGAAAAACTGGAGAAACCAAGCAATTCAAAGAAGCTCCACCTCAATAACTACTGCGGTGAAAGAAATTGGTAATCATTTTGCTGGAAATCAATCTTATCCCATCAAGGTACTGTTTCGTACAGCGGCACACCTCAAGACTCGAGTTAAGAATTCTTCAAATCCACAGTGCAATTTGCTCTGGTGATGAGATCGCTTCCTCGTTATTGTCATTGTTGAAGTGTTGGAGAGCATTGCAGTACACATAAGTAGGATAAAATTGTATCCCTTAACTTTCTTCAAATTGTGTTCTGTAATCTCGTGATTTACTGCGCTGTCACTGGTGGTGTGAGTTCTATATATACACGATTGTAACCAAACATTACGGTGAAAGTCTCCATTGAACCTCTAAGGCAAGATGGTCGTTAATTGAGCTTCTATTATGAGAATTACATATCATGACAGATTGAAAGCCTTGAGGTTACACTCAATCCAAAGACGTTTGGAAAGATTTATGGTCATACATAAACATAAGGGAAATTCTGCCAAGCAAAAAACTAGAAACAAAAGTGACGATAAGAAATTAGGCAAGGATTGCCAGAAAGTTATTTTCCAGTGCCAAGACTGACGTGCAGCCATACGATGCAAACCGTAGCTTTTACCAGTTTCACGTGCGGGCATCTCAGTTTTTCATTGCATGCTGATGCCTTATCAGTCAGTTGGATCTCAGATTGTCATGGTGTTCGAGATGAAACCGATTAAAAGTTGATCAGGAACACAGCTCAGGTACTTGTTCAATCGACTTTTGAACCTCAAGATATTTGCTATGGCTGATATTTGCGTCAAACGTTTGTTCTCTCGTATTTCAAGAGGTGTTCGACTGAATAACCAAGATGCCAGCACGTGGAAACTGGTAAACGCTACGGTTTGTATCTCACAGCAGCACGTCAGTCTTGGCATTGTGAAGTAACATTCTGGCAAACCTTGCCTAATTTCTTATCGTCACTTTTGTTACTAAATTTTTGTTGACATCGGACAGTTAATTTAAACTGTAAAAAATATTACAACATAATTAAAAATGTAATGTTAACTTGGACCTCATATCATCAGGACCGAACACAGTAGTCGTATTACAGCACTCTAATGAGTGTGTTCGGTTGCTCCCGACTGATCACATTGCAGTGTCAGAGAGAAGAGTAGTGGGACGAGGGCAGAGGCAGAAATAAACCGTAATAAGAATAAGAGTATCACAGTTGTGTAATTGTTAATGCCGGGTGAAGTGTCCTCAAATGAACTGGTGACCGCACCTTGCAGAAGGTCAGTCAACCGATGTAATTAAGATCACGGTTCAAATTCAACCACAGTGCCAAATTTTTGTTTAATGAGTGCAATAAAATACAACATTGCTGTGCAACAGAGTATACCATCGCTCGCCAAGCCATGCATCTCTTCAGTTCTATCAATGGGAAAACGTCCCGTTCATGAACCCTGAACGGTTAATGAATATTTCTGTAGAGAGTGGCTTCGGATAGTCCCGGGATTAGACTTGTACAGTACTCAAAAATCTACTCCGTGACCATAAATTTTGTAGCTTCGTATGGTATAAAGCAAACTTCGAGACCCATCTACATTAAACTTTTGCATGGTCGCAATTTTTTTTGGCAATTCTTAGTGGCTGACGGCAGATTGCCATCAAAGGTACGGTAAAGTCAGCCGCCTATCATACTTTGTTTTCATCACGTAGATTCCTTTTCTAGGTTATTGTAAGTGACGTTCCTAAAAGCCCATTTTAACGTTCTTTCAATTCCTACACATTGATGATTTGAAAATGTTCATGTGATTAATAATTAAAACAATTTATGTGAAAGCACGGCATTCCATCGACTTAAGACTATTGGCAATTGACAAATTCCAAGAAGATGGTCAGGTTATACAGTGATTGATGCACTTGGTCTTTAAAATAAAATCTATATTAGTGCGCCAGTTGGTAAACACTGTTCAATAACACGCGAAGCCGAGTATTCGCTTTTGGATATTTTACACCAAAATACGAACTGTTGCCAGATAGCGAGTTAAATGCGTAACATAAGTTTACAATTCATACAAGAGTTTAAAAAAAAAGTAAAATTCAAAAGGAAAGTGCCCAATACGCAGAAGCCAGTATTCAATAACGTGATCAGACAACGGTGGGAGTGCATAGCCGTTTACCTTCAAGTAGTACAGAATTACTTAATGAAGTACATGATCCAGTGAGCACCTAGCACTTGTTATAAATCCAACTGAGAACACACCGCTTGAAGAGTTCTAACATGGACAATAAATGAAATGAAATACAAAGCCAATGAAAGACCATAACTCACCAAACTCGATTGACTCGCACATCATAGACTTTCCCTCGTGTACCTATAAATCAAAGGATACGAATCAACTCAACCTCAAGACGATTTTCTGTATTCGCTGCCTCGTTCTTGATCGATGATTGTGTTGTTGACGTTTCTTAGCCTCAGTTTTCTCCTGCGGCGGTGGAAAACGCAACAAGCACACCACCCAAAATACCCAATATCAACCAACACGTGCAAGTTGTGACTCCTGGAGGCGAGGGGAGAGCAGCTTAGTTGCGTGGTGGAGGCATATCAAAAGTTTCTGTATTAGTTTTATGAATTGGGTGGCAGTCAATACATTGCCATCCGTGTGTCATAATTCTGTCAGTGTGGAAACTAGAGAATTGTTACTGGCTGTGTGTTCACTTGCTGTGTGCATCGAACCAACAAGACGCGCGAACGGATGACCTCATGTGGGACAAGGATTATAGTTAAGACCAAGTTGCCTTGGTTCCAACCGCAACATATACTCTAGAAACAATGCAGGGCATATGTTGTTGCTCTGGTGTCTTGAAAGGGTCGGTGAGCCACAGGACCGAGCAGCGGACTGACTGCATCCACGTCAACACCGCATAGACGATGACATCCACACCGATGAGAATATAAAACAAGGTTGGTTGAAGGACTTTCGCTAAGACCAAGGCACCAAACGTCGCCAACCGCAGACCGGGCCCTTTGATGGAGGGAGCCCACCCGTCTGATTCATGTAAGCTACATCGTGGGCGGAATGGATGCTTTGTCAAGTCAGAAACAGGAGTTAGATTGGTTAACGTGCCCAGAAAATCTGATACTCGTGTTAAAAGTTCCAGTAGCATTGTTGTAAGTCAAGAAACGCTGGTCAATTAGTTTATCATGGTATTGCTTCCTTTCTTAGCACTCGTGATCGTCTGAAAGCAGCGTCCAATCGCACACCAATTGACACGAAGGTCTTCCAATTTGGTTGATAGCGCGTTCGCCCAATTCCTGCTAGGCGTGGAACAAGGAATGCTAGGAATTTTATCTGGAGATACAGTGCGCCATCGCCAGTGTCAGCGCAACTCGGCTCTCTCGTAGCTAGGATCGCTCTATTCTTAGAGGAAGGTGAAGCAACGACTAAGAAGAACAGCGTTTTTTATTGCACGGAACCGATACATCACAAACACTGGAGGCAAGGCTGCTCAATGAAGCAGTGGCCACCATCGGAACACTTTTTGTCGTAAGATATCCGAGTGCCAAATAGGCGTACAAGAACCCACGTTGACAACCGGAAGCAGCACAGGAATGATTGAGCCTGACGTGAGAAGTTCTCATGTTCAATTGCGGTGATCCATCGAGCGCAACACTTGACCTGCTAACGTGTGGCCGCAGCGGAATTACTCAATGCTGCATCTCAAAGACAAAATGCCGCATCAACAAAGGCAACACGTTCCGTCGCAAGGGCGAAATATTACGTTACAAAGGTTGGACAAAAGTAAACCCTGTTCGTGTGTGATGACCGTAACCCATCTTAGGTCACGAGGAGACATTCAGGTCGTAAGCACCCTTCAGCCAACACTCTTAGTCGTGATCGGGTGGCAACTGCCACTCCATTTCTTGTCAGGGAACAGCGGCTCGGTCCTTCTGTTGCCCCAGTAATGCCTCAAGCGGCGGGCAGCGGCAGTGGTCAAAGAGATCGTCCAAGCAGGCTCTCACGCCCACCGAGAGGAGGTCTCTCCCGTCTGGACCTGAAGGCATTTGGGAGAGGCCATTAGCTCAGAGGCACGAAAAGGGACTGCAAACAGGAAATATTGATGACATTATGATAAGAGTACAAGAAGGAAACCAACAATTTAGGTCTCCAAGACCAGACATGAAAAGATGAAAGGAAAGTTGGCGTTCAAGGTAAATGGGAAAGTTTTTGGTCACGTGACGTTGCGGTATTTGCTTGATTTGTGAACAGTTACTAAGTAGGTGTTCTGTAATTGTGTGCTCGACAGCTGTTACAGAGCTGGTGTTCTGTAATTGTGTGCTCGACAGCTGTTACAGAGCTGGTGTTCTGTAATTGTGTGCTCGACAGCTGTTACAGAGTTGGTGTTCTGTAATTGTGTGCTCGATAGCAGTTACAGAGCTGGTGTTCTGTAATGACACAGAGCAAGCCCAATTACTCACAGACTATCTTCTCACATGTCTGAACGCTGTGGCGCCAACGGAAACTAAAACAATGAAAAGCATGCCAGTTAAATGGATTACAGAACAACTGAGAAACGAAATTGCACTTAAAAATATCTCAAACGCAGATCAAAACGAAGCATTACTTGGTTAGAATTGTTTCGAATTCAAAATAGAAGAGTCAAACGAGAAGTCATGAGGACAAAATTAAATACCACTATGAGGAACTAGAACAGTACAAAAACAATCAAAAAGAAACGTGGAACGTACTGAAAAGACCTGTTCCCTACAAAAAAAAAAGATCACTTCGTCTACTTATCCGAATACTCAAGCAACTTCAGAGAAGTTTAACTACTACTTCGCTGGAGTTAAGAAACAGATTTTTGAAGAGGTAACCCAGAAAGCTCATCAATGATTACAGAGCGACGCAACAGATACATGGAGTCCAAAAGCTTTCGATTGAGACAGCGACCAAGAAGCAAACGTCAAATGCAGACCAGAGCAAGTATCGCAACACGAAGTAAAACGAGCTGGTTTTGCCCTGAAGAACACAAATTCTACAGGAATAGATGGTTTAGCCCTACAATATCTGAAAGAGAGCCTTATAATTACCTTGCCTTATATCAGCACAGTTATTAACACCTCCATAGCAAGTGAAACTTTTACAGAGATCTGGAAGCATGCAATCATATGAGCAATTCATAAATCTGGGGACAAGAATGAACCATCCAACCTTAGACCGATCAGTCTTCTGCCTGTCCTATCCAAGATTCTAGAAAAGGTAATATCTATCCAATTGATTGATTACCTTGAGTCAAACAAGCTATTGAATGACTGCCAGTATGAATATCGACGAAAATTGTCAACAGAAGACGCACTTATGAGCATCACTGAAGATCTGTACAAAAACTTTGATGAGAGGCAGATATCTCTGCTGGTATTGCTAGACTTATCGAAAGCATTCGACTGTGTATGCCTACAATTCTTTTTGGCAAGCTCCGCAACATCGGAATAGACCCTACTTGGTTCGAAAGTTATCTGATGAATCGGCAACAATCAGTTAAACGCAACTATGTCGAATTCGGCCACAGTTGCCTTTGGGGGTCCCTCAAGGTTCGATACTGGCCCGTTGTTGTTCCTGGTTTTTGTAAATGACATCGACTGTAAATTACCAAAAAATCAAGCGAAAATGATAATATACGTCGATGATGTTCAAATATTGCTTTCCCGAAAACCGTCAGATCTGAATGCGCTGGAAGACGATGCTGAGACAGTCGTAACTAATCTGAAATCTTGGTATGATAAAAATGGACTCAAGCTCAACTCTGAAAAAAAAAACATCTTGTTTGGCTCAAACTCGAAAAGAAAAGCAGTTCCAATGAATTTCTCTATCAGGATAGGCAAATATGACATTCCTGATGAAGATAAAGTTATAGGTCTTGGAGTATGGTTTGATCCCGATCTTTCCTTCGAACACCACGTAACTCCTCTGTGTTCCAAGTTGAATGGAACACTTTTGTTCCTCAACTCCACAAAAAAGAATTGGATATAAAATCAAGATTACTGATTGTCCACGCTGTATAAACTTTGCGACAAGAATAACATGCGATGGTAACCACAGAAAACGAGACCATGTAAGTTCTCTCCTCGGAAAATTACAGTGGCTCAATATCGACAACAAACTGACACTCCACAAGTCGATCAGAATTCATAAAGCTCTTCTAGAAAAACATTCACCTGGCAGCCAAAGGCACATATATTCTCGAGGTGAAAAGAACAATCGATTCACAAGAAATAATGATACTCTGCACGTTGAACATAGGAAAACAGAAACTGCTTGTCGAGCTTTTTCGATCATTGGACCAAAATCTTGGAATAGCATTTAACGCACCATTTCTTCTGCGCAATTGACACCAGGGAGTTAGATAGAACTGGAGCCTGCAGCCTTCACAGAGAAGGCAAATAAAGTATAAAGTGCTCAAGGACAGACAAACACGACGCAGTACAATAACCTTCACACTCCATTTGTCTATACAGCAGCGAAAGAAAACATGGTCAATATTGGCGCCCCAGAAACCAATTATCTGAACCTCATCAAATAATGATTCGAATTGAATGTGTTCCTTACGACGTAACGCGAGTCTGCTCACAGCTGATGAATGATGTCTGTTACCGAGACTTTAATTATGTTCATAAATAGAGTTTAGAAACCTAATTAACATTTTCTGTTAATCTTATATTGTTCAAGAACTTTCTTTCGCTACTGTACAACAATCACATGCAAAAATGTGGCAGGGTCAACAAAAGCTGTCAACAGCTGCATTTGAAAAGTGAATCAATAAAGGGGTAACTTTTTTTTGACCAAAGTATTGCAAATATGTGGCAAGAAAACTTCCGATAGCAGAGCACACAAAGAAGGAGAATTATTCGTTGGGATACTCGACTTGTCCTTGCGATGCTTTAAAAACCGAGGCAAATTCGTCAATAATAATACATCAAAACATTCTACGCCATCCCCATCGAATCCATTTGCCTTCCCCTCCCGAGCAATTGACCTGGAAAACGCCTTTTTAATACTCACCGCCGGTGACGGGGAAGTCGGGCGGAATGTGGCGGTCCCGCCAGTAGAGCTCAGGAGCGGCCCGCTCCACCGCCCCCAGCAGCCGCTCCACGAGACGCCGCCCCACGTGATCGCTCTGAGTGGAAGAGCAAGAGTGAGGTAACAACACTGAAATTTTGGAAGTTGAATAAAGAGTTTGACTAATTATAAGGATGAATGCTTGCAGCGGAGGCCATCAGGACATGGGTACCCACCTGGGAGGAAAATTCAGAAAGCAGAATTCAGAGACACAAGACTTTACGGTATAGGGACTAAACCACTCTCTCGTTCATGTTAATGGGGTGCTAGATATGGAGGTAGGTAGTCCTGTTCTTACAGTCTACAAGGTTTTACAGTAGCCTGCCTTACTGTCCCGTACTGTTCTATTGCACAGGTGACATGATCTACAAGGAGTGATCAACAGAAACCTGAGTATAACAAGTAAAAAGTTACACTAAAAGGTGAGAGAAGGCAAGTAACACAAGAGCCATTTGAGGACCACAGCGTGAGACGAGGAGAGCTGTGTTAGCAGACCTCAGCGTGAGACGAGGAGAGTTGTGTTAGCAGACCTCAGCGCGGGACGAGGAGAGCTGTGTTAGCAGACCTCAGCGTGGAACAAGAAGAGCTGTGTTGGCAGACCTCAGCGTGGGACGAGGAGAGCTGTGTTAGCATAAATCAGCGTGAGACAAGGAGAGCTGTGTTAGCAGACTTCAGCGTGAGACGAGGCGAGCTGTGGTAGCAGACCTCAGGGTGAGACGAGGAGAGCTGTGTTATCAGACCTCAGCGTGAGACGAGGCGAGCTGTGTTAGCATTCCTCAGCGTAGGACGAGGAGAGCTGTGTTAGCAGAACTCAGCGTGGGACGAGGAGAGTAGTAGTAGCAGTAGTAGTTTCTTCTGTTTTCCACCGGAGCTCCAACGTGTAGTCACTGATGATCCGTTGATTCTGCTTAGTTTCGTGCACGAAGTCAAGTTAAAGTCCATATTTAATACGCAGGGAGGACAGTGAGTTCAGGAACAGTGATAATCCAAACCTCGTTAGTTTCACACGACTTCGTTTAGTCCGGTGTGTTTTTCGAAAGCAATAAGTTTTTTCGGTGTTCTGTTTCTGCGAGCAAGCGTTGTAGGTTGCACGAGGGGTTCAAGATGGCTCGTCGGGCTGCTGTGAGTGTATCACAATCCATACGTAATTGTTTCGCACTGATTGCCACTTGGTGGCAACAGGATCATGGTGGTGCGTCCGGTCCCATGTCTACGTCCATTAGGTAATTGAGGGTTATCCACGTGGATCCCGTGCATAGACGGTTGATGAACACTTGGTCTCCCCTATTAGAAAACCTGCCGTCCCACTTTCCAACGGATAGTTTAACTGCAAGAATTTTTTGTCCACTCTGTTGCCAAAAGTCATTCCATCGTGATATTATACATGAGTTAATAACTGGGAACCAGTCTCGGTAATGTATGGAGCTGAATTGTTCATGCTGGGTAGACACTCGTTTAGCGAGGGAATCTGCGCGCTCGTTTCCTCTTATTCCCACATGTCCAGGGATCCAGCAGAATTCGGCCGCTTGGCCCGTCTCGGACATCGTGAATAGGTCGTGTTGAATTTTTCTAAGGGCAGAAAGATCAAAGTGCAGAATTTTCGGCTGGGTGAGAACACTCAAACTGTCTGAAAATATAACATAATTGGGGAGGCGATCACTTTTTGTAGTGGAAATGGCCAATTCGAGGGCGTGTAGCTCTGCAGAAAATACAGAGGACTCTTGGAATAGGGTGGCCGAACGCGAGATCCCCTCGCCTACAGCGGCAGCTCCAACTCCGTCCGACGTTTTTGAGCCGTCTGTGTATATATGGCGGTGCTCAGAGAACTGTTCATCGAGTAGTCGCGAGAATTCTCGGCGGAACACGTTGGTTGGGGGTTTACAAGTGTTGGAAGACAACAATAGGCCTATTGGCCCAAACTAGGTTGCCTTTTGGTAGCAAGAGTGTTAGTTCTGGAGTAGAACGTCTAAGAGGCCTATTGGCCTAAACTAGGTTGCCTTTTGGTGACAAGAGGATTAGTTTGAAGTAGAACGTCTAAGAGAACTTCGTGTGCCATCTGTTTTTTATAACAGAAAATGGTACGGCTTACCTATTTATCGGCGATTTATGTAGAACTTATCGAGCTGCGACTTAAACGTTTAGATTGTTCTGCTGTTTACAACCTCCGCTGGAAGTTTGTTCCATTCTTCGACAACTCTATACATGAAGAAATTGCGCGTGATGGCGAATGAGAAACGTTTCCCAACGATTTTGTATCCATTGTTCCTAGTCACTCCGTTTGTAACTAGAGTGAAAAGGCTTGCTCGGTCGACGTTTTCCTTACCCTTCATAATCTTTCACACTTTTATCATGTCGCCTCTGACTCGACGTCTCTCTAGCGAATGAAGATTGAGTTCACGAAAGCCTGTCTTTGTACGCTTTATTCCGCAGCGAGGGGATGAGTTTGGTAGCTCTACGTTGAACCTTCTCAAGTTTAATAACGTCTTTTCTAAGGAATGGAGACCAGAATTGAATGGCATACTCGAGATGCGGTCTAACAAATGCATTAAATAACTTAAGCATACTGTGTTGGTTTTTGCAAGAGATAGTGCGGGATATCATACCAAGCTTTTTGTTGCCTTTCTCGGCAGCATCGTTACATTGCTTGCTGCTTTTCAAGTCGTTACTAATTATGACACCTAAATCTCTCTCTTCGGTGACGGGAATGAGTTTTTTTCCAGACATTGAATACTCGTGTCTGGGGTTATGAAGACCTATGTGCATAACTTTGTATTTGTCGACATTAAATTTCATTTGCCACTTTTCTGACCTATCAACAATTTTGTTCAAGTCTAGTTGGATCTGCTCACACTCTAGTTCACTTTGCACTTTTCCTCCGATCTTAGTATCGTCTGCAAACTTGCTATTGTTTGAGAGTACGCTGCTATCGAGATCGTTAATGAATATTATGGGGTTGTTGCTTTGGGGTACGTCTGCAGATCTAGGTTGACCGGTGGTTGGCTGATCATCCACGTTGGTGGGTTGATTTGAAGAATTCGATAGGAGAATGAAGGCTTGATTGCTTTACGACTCATCCACACGTAGAGAAAAGGGTGGGCGTGTGTTCTTCTTAGCCGCAAAGAGGCAGTTACCATCAATGTTGGTGACGTCACTGAGTGCTGGGCCATTGATGTAGCTCCTTGTCTTGAAATAGTACTGTAAGAGAGTTTGTCTCTCCGGAGCGCAAAAGGCAACTCGTTAGCAAGCACGTTCAGGGATTCGATGGATGTGGAACGGAACGCACCGGTTGTGGTACGCAGGGCGTTGTTTACGATTATGGAGAGGTTCAAGGGTGGTTTTGACTGCTGAACCGTACACAATTGCTTCATAGTCAATAACGGCTCCGAATTTCAAGGATGTTACAGAGAGGATAAGTCTGGTTGCCTTTTTGCAGCGAGTGAGCTCCAGGGCTGTAATATGGGGTCGCCATGTGAGTTTAGGGTCCAACACAAGATCGAGGAATTTTACTGATTCCTGGTATACTAGCGGAGTGTTGTTCAGCGTTTTGGCTGGTTTTAGGTGTGATCCGGGCAGTAAAGTGCATGCTTTTCGTTTTGGAGGGCGAGAATCTAAATCAGTTTAAGGAGGCCCAGTTCCCGACTAGGTTATGACATTTCTGGAGTTCCTGTTGAATTGTTAGGAGGGCAGGGTGCCTGTAGCTTATTTGTAAGTCGTCCACGTATAGTGATGAAAGCAATCTTCCGTCGCACGGGAGAATGTCTGCTATCTGGTCGATTTTGAGTAAAAAAAGAGTGACACTGAGGACGCTTCATGGAGGGACGCCCATTTCTTGCGAATAGGATGGTGACAGGGTGTCGCCGACCTTAACCCTGAAGGTGCGATTTTGCAAGAATTGGTGGATGTAACGTGGAAAATGGCCACTCAGCCCTTTGCGGTGGAGATCCTTCATGATGCCCTATTTCCCTGGTAGAATCGTATGCTTTTTCCACGTCGAAAAATATGGAACCACGTGTTCCCCTTGGACAAATGTCTGTCTAATGTCAGATTCCAGTCTTACAAGGTGGTCCGTCATCATGAGTGGCGCTTGTGGCCGCCACACTGGATGCTGTTCAGTCGACAAGGCGCGTGTTTATCATTCTTTCCATGATCCTGCCGAGGACGCTGGTAAGAGCGATGGGGCGATAGTTACGAGGGTCACCGTGGAATTTCCCGGGTTTGGGTATTGGGATAATTACAGATTCTCGCAATTGATCGGGAAAAATGAGTTTGAATACAGAGTGTTGAACACTTTTAATAAGTGCTTACGGGCGCCATCTGGGCGATTCTTGATCATGTTGATGTGCACCCGGTCTGGCCCAAGTGAAGTTTCACGTGTATGGTCCATTGCGCACTGTAACTCGTAGAGGGAGAAAGGTTTGTTGTAGGCCTCTTCGTTTCTAGGAGTAAAGTCAAGATGTTCACTTTCTCGCAAGTCCTTTTCCCATTGGAAAGCAGCCGTGTAGTTTGTTGATCGCGATATCTGGCTAAAAGTCTGAGCTAGTTTATTTGCGATTTCTGCCTGGGAAGAATATATTTTACCTCCGTCTGAAAGGATGCTAATAGGTCGCTCGGGTTTTCTCTGGATACGTCAAATTTTTTCCCTCACTTGGGAGAGGGGGGTGTTTTGATCAATAGTGTTGACTAACTGAGCCCAGCTTTCACGTTTCTTCTCCACTCGAAGTTTTCGGTATACAACATATGCCCTTTTCCACGCTACTCTGTTCCTGGGGGACCGTGCGCGCCGGTAGGCATGGTATAGCTTTTCACGCTTATTTCTTGCACCTCTCGGCACCACCACGGTTTCGGAAAAAAATATTGAAGAGGCATATTGGGGAATGCTTGCCTCGGCTGCAGCTTCAAACTTTTTGTATAGTTGGGCGACGAGGTTGTGTTCTGAAATGTTTTTGGGGATGCCATCCATATCGCTAAACGCGATGTGTGCTGAGTATTCCACCCAGCTGGCTTTTCGGTAGTTGACTCGAAGTTCTTGTGGGGCAGGGTTTCTTGGTTGGTTGGTGAGAAGCGATATGATGACTGGTTT
The DNA here is from genome assembly GCA_016164225.1 of Gammarus roeselii. Taxonomy (NCBI): domain Eukaryota; kingdom Metazoa; phylum Arthropoda; class Malacostraca; order Amphipoda; family Gammaridae; genus Gammarus; species Gammarus roeselii. Next base: position 3,900 of record SDVV010000533.1, on the reverse strand, counting down.
ATGGTGGCTGTCGTGTGTTGAAGGCTAAACTTTCCAATCGAGTTGGGGTGCCAGAGTGGGGGAGCGTCTGGATAAATCGATGGCAGTTTCACTTTCGGGGGTGATTCGGGTGGGTTGTCCATCGTTGAGAAGGACCAGGTTGTGAGTGTTTAAGGTGTTAGCCATTATCACTCCCCTGGGGTCTGTTCTCACGTTTCATGGTTGCTGTTGAAGTCTCCAAGGAGGAGTATTGGCGAGGGCAGTTGGTTTAGCAATTCGGTCATCAGTGCTTCCGAGAGGTCATGGCTTCGTGACGAGTAGATGGATACCACTGTTTTAGGCCTTGAGACACATATATTTATAGCGATAGCTTGGAGTTCTGTCCTCAGGGGAAGGGGGAGGTGAGGTACGCTTTAGTGGATCACAAGTGCCACTCCGCCGTGAGCAGTCACGTTGGTGTGGCCTTCGCGGCGGTGTATGATATATTGGGGGATTCTGAAGGTGACGGTCTCTCGGAGTTTGATTTCTTGGAGGCTGATCACCAAAGGTTTATGGGTGGCGATTAAGGATGATAGATAGTAATTCGTCTTTCTTGTTTCCGAGTCCCTGACAGTTCCACTGAAGTATTTTGGTGCTAATTTTGAAGGCTGTTCACACTCAGACCTTGATGATCTAGAGTGGTCGCGTGATTTGCTGGAGCTTTTGTGGTGTTCGCGTTTTTGAGTTTGCCCAGGGGTTCTGGGTCGGGAGTGTTCACGGGAATGTCCGCCTTCTGTGGAAGGCGGTCTGCTGTGATTGCTGCGGTCGCGGCTGCAAGTGCTCTTGTGGGAGGAGAGGATTTGTGTTCTTTGTGTTTGCTCTGTGGTAGCCTTTTTTATCTGCGTGGGTGGTTGTGTGGAGTGCGAGCTCTTTGGGCCAGGTAAGATGACTGGTTGTTCAGAGGTCTCGCGTACGAGTTTTTCGAGATAAGCGTCGTCGTTGAGGGCGTGATCGTTCTCGCTGGTGGCGTGTTCGTGAGTCGGGTTTGTTAACGAAGGGTCGTGTCCTTTAGTGGTTTTCCACGAATGGAGCCGCATTTGAGACAGGTGGAGGTAGTTCCGGATTCTCGTCTTGGCGGGCCGTTATTTGAAAGTTGTTACTGATCTTTTTGCTCGGTGGCGCCTGGGTATCGGAGGCTTCTTCTTCTCTTTGCCATTTCGTTTTTATTTTAGTGAGCCTTGCTGCGTGGTCAACTGCGGAGGATGTATCCATCTCGGCGTCCTCCTGGGGACCGCATAAATTATTTCTAGGACTGTGCATCTCTGCCTCAAATACGTGTCCGTATTCAAGGCATATTTTGGACATTGGTGGTCATGTTGCAACTAGGTAAGTTTTGGTTCTTCCTTGTTCGCCCGGGATTACTATGAATTCCGGTGCGTCGTATCATGGAAAGGTAATTTGATATGCGGTAGAACTTGCGTTACGTGATTTTATCCATGTTGCATGACGAACTTCGGTACCTCCGTAATCCTCAGCCAGACCTTCGGCGAAAGCACTGAGGTCGGTTGTAGGTGTGTAACGGGAGGTGTATATAATACGATTCGTTCGGTATTGTTGCAGGACGGATGTGTTTAAACTGTAACTTTGAGTTTGTTCAAGTGAGTAATCTTTTGTAAAGCGTTACTCTGTTCACGTCTTTGACGTTGGCCAGATATTTATTTCACTGTCGTAGAATTTCTTTCGGTTTTCCTCCAAGTTGTTCGGTGAGTGACTTCATCATTATAAATGTATTAGTTGAAAAGGCAACTTTGTTTGCACCACTTTCTTTGAACGTTATGAGAAAGTGGGTGGGGAATGATGGCGGTCTTTCCTCCTGGGTAGGAGGGTCATTCTGGGGAGAGCGTATCGAGACTACAGCCTCTCGTCGCCCGACCCCATGATCTATATTGTATTGAAGGATCGCTCTCTCCGTCTCATCTTCTGGGCAATCTTTATGTCCGGTAGGGTGTCCGTTTACTTTGCAGTAAAAACAGTGCGGTTCTTCGGACCGGCACGACTGGGAATCTTCCCGTTCGTCATGGTCGTCTTAGGAGCAGTATGAGCATCTTTGCTTGCCATTACAGTTTCCGCTAATGTGTCCTATTTCTGACATTTATAGCATCAAACCGGACGTCGCTCGAATGGTGTAACCTTGGTTTTGGTGGTGAAGGGAATGTCTAGGTATTTAGGTGGCGTAGGGCAGTTGAATTTCAATATTAGGGCTGTGGTGGTCTCTTTTCTTGGTGTGATCTAAGGTGCGACTTTTGCTTTGACAACGCAGTCTTCGTATTGAACGCGTCCAGTGATGTACTCCTCGATTTCCTCCTTCGGGATATCTTCAAAGTAGATCAAACCTGAAATGGTAGAGAGAGTCGGGTGTGGCACTATTTTGCATGGTTTCTCATAGAGTCAGGTGTTGGAGAAAATCGTGTCACTATGAAGTTTTGTGTCTACTCTGATGGCAAAGCCTTCGTCGCCGCTGGTGGCGATGCTCAAGACTGGGCGGCCAGTGAAGGAGCCCAGCTCTTTTCGCCGAGTGTTTTGGCAAATATCTGGCCTGTCTTTGACGTCGAACGTGATCTCCAGGTATTCGGGAAAGATACGACTATTGTTAAAGAAGTTGTGTTTACTAAATAGCGTGTATTGCTTCCTTCTTACAGTCCTCGAAGCTCGGTTGGGGTTTTTGTGGGGTGGAGACCGTCGAAGTTGTCGTCGGACGTAGAGGTACTTGCGTAAGTTGCGGGTTCTTTAGTTTGTTGGTTCTTTACGAGGTCGTGGATACGGAGAAAAATGGCCTTGACATGACCCTTAAACCTCATTAGACGGTCGTCAATTGCGCCAGGTTCTGCGGCGAAAACTTCTGCTTCCTGCTCAGAAAGGCCGGTCGTCATGCCTAGTAGATTCCTGATTTCCTGGACGTTCTTGGTTAACTCGTCGATGCGGTTGTCTCTCCGGTTATCTTCGGCTGAGGTGGCGCTGGTCATCTTGGAGACGAGGCTGACGTTCTTAGTCAGGGAATTTTGTTTTTCATCACTCTCGACGGGATGCTGATCTCTCCCGGGTGGGGCTTCCTCTTTCCCATATTAGACCCCTGGTTCACGCCAGGGGCCAGGGGGCTCACGCTTAAAGGCCTCTTGACCGGCTTTACCGATTAAAACATTAACGTTAATTGAACACTTTGCAAGCTAAACAAACGTGCGGTTTAAGGTCCCAGCACAAACTAGGGACCAGCCTGTGGTATCGGTTAATAATCAGTAAGTGAACAAACGCAAATTCCAGTAGGCGTTAGTACAGAGCGTAAACGAACGTCGAGACGAGGCGAGCTGTGTTAGCAGACCTCAGCCTGAGACGAGAAGAGCTGTGTTAGCAGACCTCAGCGTGAGACGAGACGAGCTGTGTTAGCAGACCTCAGCGTGAGACGAGGAGAGCTGTGTTAGCAGACCTCAGCGTGAGACGAGGAGAGCTGTGTTAGCAGACCTCAGCCTGAGACGAGAAGAGCTGTGTTAGCAGACCTCAGCGTGAGACGAGACGAGCTGTGTTAGCAGACCTCAGCGTGAGACGAGGAGAGCTGTGTTAGCAGACCTCAGCGTGAGACGAGGAGAGCTGTGTTAGCAGACCTCAGCCTGAGACGAGAAGAGCTGTGTTAGCAGACCTCAGCGTGAGACGAGACGAGCTGTGTTAGCAGACCTCAGCGTGAGACGAGGAGAGCTGTGTTAGCAGACCTCAGCGTGAGACGAGGAGAGCTGTGTTAGCAGACCTCAGCCTGAGACGAGAAGAGCTGTGTTAGCAGACCTCAGCGTGAGACGAGACGAGCTGTGTTAGCAGACCTCAGCGTGAGACGAGGAGAGCTGTGTTAGCAGACCTCAGCGTGAGACGAGGAGAGCTGTGTTAGCAGACCTCAGC